>BRDA01000255.1:35105-52188 GCA_036984385.1 Crenuchus spilurus | reverse complement strand
AGAGAGAGAGAGAGAGAGAGACAGAGAGAGAATCAGTGAGGTATTTATTAAAAACAATACAGCACTCTCTGTATTTGTTGATGCCTGTATTTTATATATGTTTTATAATATATATACAATATTGTGAAAAGTTCATAATTAAATTGAAAAAGGTAAACATAAATATTCATTACATACACGTCACATTTCAAGACCTTTTTTGATTTAAATGTTGATCTGTACGGGCTCATAGCCTGAAATCCAACATCTCAAATTATTATTATATTTCATTTAGAGTTAAATAAATAAATAAAATAAATAAATAAATTGCTATTCACACAGCATCAACTTTAAAACAAAAAGGCTTGAAATATGTATCTTAACATTTAATAAACATTTAAAAAATGTATATATAGATTACCTTTTTAAATTATGAATTGTTTTATGATATTGTAATTTTTGAAAATACACTTTTAAGACAATAATCAGCTTTTGCAGCTGAACTGATAGAAGTGGAAGAAAGATGTGGCCTGAATGGCTCTGACAAGAGCCAAATCATTACGGCCAGATGACTGGGTCAAAATATCTCAAACAGAAAGGCTGTTGGTACTCCTGGTAGTACCCACCAACTGTAGTCTTCAAATTCCCCAGGTGTCAAACCATATGTGAGATATGCTGGAACATCAAGTACAAACTTATAGAAACTAGAAGTTCAGGACTCAGCTGGAGAGATTTTGGCAGCATGGGGATGACCAACAGTACCTTAAAGCTTATTTGTATACTAGTCATGTTTTGGCTCACCTACTCTGTCTATGGTTTGTGTTTATTCTTAACTGTTGGAGGAAGTAATGAATTAGACTAGCGGTAAGACGAAGCTCAGATCATCAAGACTTCTCTGTAATTCACACTCCACTTACTTTCAGGTTCTGTCCATCAAAGGGCAGCGACCCACTGACCAGCGTGTAGAGAATAACACCTAGACTCCAGACATCCACCTCGGGCCCGTCATACTTCTTGCCCTGGAAGAGTTCGGGAGCGGCGTATGGGGGGCTGCCGCAGAACGTGTCCAGCTTATTCCCCACTGTGAACTCGTTACTGAAGCCAAAGTCTGCTATCTTAATGTTCATATCTGCATCCAGCAAAAGATTCTCAGCCTGGAGAACCGAGAGAGGAGAGACAGTACTGAGTGTGACATATTCTGGCAATGCAGTATCTGCGTTATAATAAATGCTTCTCAACACATTTCTCACTGTATCATAGTGTTTGTGAGGAGGGGATATGACAGACTCTTACACACTCAACACAAATCCTAACTGCTTCATATGCAAATGCATCTACATACACCTTTATTACTGGATTTACAGTATATATCAGTATAATTCACTTCAACAAGACTCTTCATCCTTAAAACAGAATCAAACAGGTTGTTTTCGTCACTGTGGTGATTAGCTTCCATTCTTTGTTCTTCATTTGAAAAGCAGTTCAAGCTGAAACATTGAATGTTCAGGACTAATCTGCTGTAATCTGAATATACGGACATGTGTAAATACACAGGGCCCTAACAAACCGCATCATTTGACATGAAATGCTGTAAAATTCACATTTTTTATTCTAAATTCACTGCTTTGAAATACGGCACCTTTCAGAAGTTGGTAGAGCCCTAATAATAAGGATGTCAATCACAAGCTTCATCATGATGCACTCCTCCTTTGATTATTTTAGGAAGTGATGTGATGACAGTCAATCAAAATGTGATGTTTTTGTGATTTGGTTTGATTTTTGGGTCTGTGGCTCATATGAAACAATTATTCCACACAAGCCTTTACATTTCTATGAATTCACAAATGCAAACAAAATATCATTTAGACAATTTATGAGCACTAATAAGCAGTAAACTACTGTACGTAGGAGTGCACACAGAGGAATTGTGTATAATGTTGGTGCTGTTGTGAAAATAAACAGTATTTATGTGCTATGATGTACGAGACTGCTTATTGACGCACTGATACAGACTGATGGATTGTTACATCCTTAACAGATTCTGTTATGTTCTGTTCTGTATGTGGATTAGTTTCTGTATATGGACGACATGGTGTGTATGCATGTTGTGACAAAAATTACAAAATGATTTTTAAAAACATTTGGCAAAAAAGGCTGATGTGAGGAAAAGAAGAAGCTTTTGTATCAGAGCTAGATGGAGAAGAGGGTTTGACAGCAAAATAAAAAATCAGTTCTAGTAGAAGCCGAGTCAGCAAATAATACAAGCGAGACTAAAAAGAAAAGTCTTCTGAGATCAGCACTCTGCACATGATCTTTCTCTTGCTTTAGAGGCCCGTCTAACTTTCGCTCTCAGTCTTGTAGTCTTTTTTCAGTTGTCCTGATGAGTCCTCTCATGCATACGAACATGTGCGTGTGTGCGGTGGTACTGAAATGCATGAGCACCCTCAGCACTGCCACTCAAATGTTTATCCACCAATGTTAGCCAACCGGGAAGAGTGTGTTGCCTAGCAACAGATGCGGGGTGCTAACTGGGCTTGGCTGGCAGAGTTAAATATTACCCGGCTAACATGGACCAACTTTCACAGCATTACATACACAGGCCTACCCACCCACACTCGACGTACATGGCTGCACTTTGTGAACACTCACTGAACTTACATACAAACACATCCATGAGCTTTTACAGCACTTTCAGTCTGGTGGACATAAACACAAACGTACAGGTGGTAGAACACTGGAAAGCCAGCCCCCTTTAGTTCTCTGACTCTTCAGCATGTGTTTAAGGTGGTAGTCATTTCAGACTCCTGCAGATGATCAGGCTATAAATACATGCGTGATGTGTGATGGGATTCAGAGACTGAGATGAGGTAGTACAGTGAAGTGAATGTCTTGTTTGATGTGTGGAAAATGTGTCACAAAGCACAAGTTAACGATTGGCAAAGAGGTGTGACTGTACTTGGGTGTGCCAAAGACCATAGTGTGAAGAAAGTAGCTGAATTTGCAGGTGTATGAAAGCACACAGTCATACAGGACTACCAGCACACAAGGCTGAAGGCCTCTTGGGTGCCATTTTGCTCCATATGTGGATGGTACGCAGTTCCCTGCAGAGTGCTCTTTCAGAGTGTTTAGCTTTTGAAGGGCCTCCATTGACTTCTAGAAGCTATTTTAAAACATTGTTGTATATAAAAACAACATTGAAAGTGTTATAAATCTTTTAGAGGGCAGCACTGAGCAATGTCTGTTTATTTGATAGACAGGAAGCAGAACAAATGTAAACATTAATATTAAACGTTGATTAAACAATAAAAGAATAAGCATTAAACATCTAAGTTAATTTAGCAGTAAACAAGCAGATGTAAGGTCAGGACATAAATCTGTGTTTTAACAACACAACACAATCTGTAGGGTACGGTTCATAAAGCTACACAACACCTACATAAGCTACATAAACTTTCATAAAAAAATATCATGCGATGAGCTGTCATCTATGTTAGAAGCTGATTTTGACATTTTTTAAATCAAAGTTACCAAATTAACCTGTATAATGAACAAAGTCTTTTGGAAAAAGTATTTCTAAATGTTTATAGAGGTCTTTATGGAACTGTCATGCAACCTTGTCAACTGTCAATTTATTTATTTATTTTTAGTTAATTAAATTTGGTAGCATGATACTGTAGGGTAGTATCATGCTACCAAATTTAATTAACTAAAAATAAATAAATAAATAAATAATAATAATAAACACTATCAAATATTATATTCCCTACACGTAGCATATTTGAAGCCCTTTTTGCTTTAATGTTGATACTGTTTGAATAGTAATTCACTCAAACTTGAAACTAAATATTCTAATAATCAGATTTTTGTCAGCTATAAATCATACTGATCAACACAAAAAATATGCATAATAATAATAAAACAATTTACGTTTAATTAATAAAATATGTTGCAATTTACCTTGAAAAAAAAAATTGAAACACAAACTTTCCCAGCATTCTCAATTTTTTCAGGTGGACTAGAATATGCCATTTGTATTGTATTAACTATCACTCACTGTGACATTGTAATGCTTTTCAATTGTACTACTCAGTTACATCAGTGTCCATTAGGCTTAGCAGACCAACTGCATATTTAGAAAGATGTGAAACGTTTTGGCAGTGGTAATGAACATTTAACCTTACCTAAAATTTTAATCAGTGCTGCCGGAGTTATTCATCTATAGACCCCACCCCTCACATATTTACTTACTGTACTTCAGTAATGCAAAGTTTGAATGTGGAATTGTGTGTGTGTCTATGTGTGAGAGAGAGAGAAGGGATTACTCTGTGCTCAGGATCACAAAGTACGCCATTCGCCTGTTCAAGGCCAAAACCTGGAGTTGCTTTTAACAGAAAAAAGGCCGAGCATTACTGTAATCTGCTCTCGTTTGTAACTATAGTAATGCACAATGTGTGAGCTCGGCACACAGAGGTTTTAATCTCACAGCACTTCTCCAAGATCCGGTGGGGTGAGGGGTGGAGTGAAACTTGTGCTACCATGGAGAATGGTGATTAACTCAGAAGCTCAAAGGTCGGAGTTGACGGGGCTCCGGACCAATACACTGTAGATATGGCGAATGGGTGTGGCATTGCCATGGACACATGAAGTGAAGTAGGAGATCAAGAGCCTGGAAAACATGAGCGTGCTGATAATCGTGGGCTGCATTACTGTGTGACAGAGAAAGGAAGAGACTAAGGAAGTCATGTTATGAAATCTAGCTCTGCAGTTAAACAGCCAGTGTGTGTAAGACTGTGATGAAGTAAGTATACACACACGTGCACTGGAGTGTGTTCTAATAAAATATCTGAACTTCAGGGGACTGAGGCTTCCTGATTAATTCATGCAGAGCCATTACAGAACAAACGGGGATGAAAATGTACAGAGACGGTCCTGCTCTCGTCCTCTTGCGTGAGTGCATCCACGTGTAAACCAAGTACTGAAGAGTCTCCCCCCCCTCCCACACACACAGCAGAGGCAGAAGCTTCATTTACCTTCAGGTCCCTGTGTACAATGCACTTCTGATGGCAGTACTGCACTGCAGAAACAATCTGGAGAGAGGGAGAAGGGAGGGGAGACAGAGAGTGGAGGGAGAAAAAAGAGAGAAGGAATAGGATGAGAAAAAGACAGGGGGGAGGGGAGTGACAGAGAGATAGAAAGAGAGAGAGGGAGAGAGTAATAGATAGTAGAGTTAAGTGCACATGGGAACTGTATTCTAATGAAGACGTTCTGTCTGTAATTAAAGTGTCACCTTTAAATATGAACACATCATAGCTTATGAATTTAATGAGTTCTGTGGCTCTCAGCTCTACACACACACACACACAACTCCCATCAAACAAATGCAAAGCATACACACCTGTCTGAATTTAGCACGTGCCTCCTTTTCTTTCATCCTGCCATGAGCGACGAGGTAATCAAAAACCTCTCCTAGTTGATGGAAAAGAGGAGAGAAAAAATAAGGAAGGATAGGGTAGTAAGAAAAGGAGATAGCATACGAATACTTGTTCAAAGTGCTTTGAGGAGGGCACTCCTCAGCAGTTGATAAGATTGTTGCTGACAGCAGGCTTCACATGCCCTCACTCACCTCCACTGGCATACTCCATAACCAAATACAGCGTCTTCTCCGTCTCAATCACCTCAAATAACTTCACTGGAGGGAGGGGAAAGAGGGATGAGGGAGAGACACAGAGAGACAGAGTCATCATCATCAGTCAAAACATATCAACAGAGATATTTAGAAAAGGTTTATAAATGGGGATTTGGCAACCCATGGGCAAATGCACAACTCTGCAGCTGAAGGACAATTACAAATGATACAGCATTCTGGCAACAGCCTGTGTGGACAACATCAAAACATCAGCAAATTAGACTGGAGTGCGCTGGAAACAGCTTTTCAGGTGAAATAAGCTTTCTATATTAGGGTTCTAATGGTATAACTGTCTAAAGAAACAGTTTCATGGTAAACAGTGGTTTTATCTGTACCTTTACCTCGTTTTTACACTTGTCCTGAATATCTGCACCCAGGACCTTTTCTGGGCTTGTTGGGGGGGGCAATTGCAGACTACATTACATAAGTATATAGGTTCGCAAAATGGTGGAGGGATGCCAGTGGGAGCTCCCATGCCTGTTTACCTTCTGGCTCTCTCCTTTTAGGTAGGCTGTTCTAGATAGTTCTGTCGAAGTCAATAGCCACACTCTGATATGTCTCATAATTCCTGTGCTCTATAAACCCAAACAGAACTAATTCCATCTTTGTCTTTTTCTGAGTGAGTGATTTCCCACCGGTCCGGTCCAAGACTGATGGAAGACTGATTACTATTCTCTGCATGATGCTTCACTGGATCAGCTGCCCACCAGCAATCAATTAATATGACCTGCTCCAAATGCCCTCCTCTACTGCCCACATTGGAGTTTATATGGACTTTGGTGGCTGTTATCATTATTACCATTATCATCATCATTCTTGTCTCACTACTGTCACCATATCAGTTCACCTGAGCATTACAACAACATCATATGATTATGACTTAGCACTTTAAAATTAGCAGACCAGAGGAGGATGGGTCCCCCATGTGAGTCTGGTTCCTCCCAAGGTTTCTTCCTCCAGCTCTGAGGGAGTTTTTCCTTGCCACTGTTGCTGTTGGCTTGCTCACCAGGGATTAGGGATTAATGATTTGATGTTTATTATTACTAACCCTGTAAAGCTGCTTTGTGACATCAGTTGTAAAAAGTGCTTTACAAATAAATGTGATTTGATCTGTCCACAACAGGCCATCGTGAAATTTGGTAAGAGAAGCAATGTGATCAGTTGAAGCAGTCATTAGAGATGGAAAGATCAAATGTGAACGTGACAGTGGCCAATGTGGAACTTGGCCTCAGCATTTTTTTAAATATAATTTTTGTCAATTTTCTCCACTTCCCAATGTGGTAGTAGCCAGTGAACCCATCCCATCCACTAGGGGGCTCTCCCCATCACTTTGCAGTGTCCCTGACTCTAGGAGGGTGAAGACAAGCAGAAGCCTCCTCCGCTGCGTGTGATACGGCCGCTGCCTCTTTTCAAACTACTGCTGATACACTGTCACTGTCGAGCCAACATGCTCAGAGGAAAGCGCAGGGGTCCCAGCTCTGAATGGACCAATCAGTAGATGCCTGAGCCAGCAGACATTGCAATGTGAGTGATGGGGGAGAGAGAGCGCCATCTATCCGCCTGGAGAGAGCACTGCTAATTTTTGATCTCTTGGGCCCTGGCTGTTGATGACAAACAGCATGACCAGGATTCCAACTCGCAATCCTCTGGTCATAGTGTCAGCGTTGTTGACTGCTGAGCCACTTGGGGGCCCTTGGCCTCAGCATTTAACTAATCTGTGAAGTCAAATACAAACACACACACAAACAAACTAGCAAGCAGTGAGAACACTTGCTCAGAGTAGTGGGCAGCCACAGAGTAGTTGGGGCTTAGGTGCCTTGCTTCACTCAGGTCTTGTTGGTTGGCTCATAACTTAGCCAATCCTGAGAGCTGCTCAGATTATATGATCCACATTTTGCAAGTTGCTGCAGGAGTGCACAAAGTCACAAGCTGCTGCAGTTCCTCATTCATCCACCAGTTTACCCATTAATCCAGTGTTGAAATTTGCTTGTTCATGTGCTGACAGAATGCAGTCAGTCTGGCCTAATTTCACCATATCCAACTCAATCTAATGTGATTTGTGAGGGAAGTAGGATAAATATTTTTAAAAGCAGTAACTGGGTAATCGCTCAGCTTTGTACCGTAACTATCAGAACACAGCCAAGCTAACATACCACGGATCATACTGGAGCGCCACAGTGCAGTTCAGCACAGGCTCTCACAGCTGGGGCTCCCCAATGGTTTAAATGCTGTATACTAATAAAAACAAAGTATATTTTATCTTGACAGAGAAGGGATGAAGCCCTGAACGATGATGCATTAGTAAGTTTGCCTGGAAAAGTTAATGTGGCAACATGACTGGCATCACTGGTCAGCTGATCATACTGATGGAAGGTCAGCGATCTGTACAGGCCCCAAAAACACTGATCTCTAGCAGTCATGTAACAAAATAAACAAACCACATAATCCCACATGCGGCAACGGGGGCGGATAGCTTTCACACCTGCAGTAGACTGCACCAGAGTTCACTGGAAGCTAAGACCAGACCACTGATTTCTGAAGTACCAGTGATGAGTGCTCTGGACTGCTCCTGGGCTCAAAAATTCACACATGGAAAATGAACCAAACTCACAGAGCAAGTAGACCTATGTCCAAAAAAAAAACCGTTATAGAATGAAAACACACACACACACACAAACACACACACAGTCAGCCCCAAGCCAGGAAAATGTGTATGTGTGTTTCTTTAAAGGGTCACATCAGGGTCACTGTGTGTCTGTTTGAAGTCAGGGGCTCTGATCAGCATGTTAGTCACATCAGGCACAGTATAGCTGCTGGAGCTTTTAAACTGGGGCAACTGGGGCAACTGGGCCAGAGGTGGGAAAACTGATCACAAAAATTTGGTGAATTTGCCACATTTTCCCACTTTTGTTAAATCTGCCATCTGTTTAAGAAAAAATGCCCTTACTGCTCCCAAAAAACAAGATCCTGGAACCACATATCCTCTCTGTGTTCACCACTAGGACGTTTGAATGTTGTCGGTGAAGTGCTGGAGGAGATCTTTTGGGCTACTCTTGATCTCACCGTGAAAGAGACACGCTGCAGTAAGCTCAGACAAGACCATTGTGAAAAGCTGCCCATATTCAAATCCTCGATAAAAAGAATTAAACTGGTTGAAATGGGACAGAATCCTCCTCTCTCTTTCTTGTGCAGAGCCCTCAAAGCATCCAGGGCTTCCCTTTCATATTTCAGCTTTCATCTTTCATATTTATGAGAGCTGGCTTCACGCTAATGAGCTACTGCTGCCATCAAGGACACTGGGGCTACACACAGCCCCTCAGCCAGGGTGTTTCTCTCTCTCACACACACTCCCACACACACTCCTGACTGAAACTGAGCATCACACATGTGTAACAGTGGTGTGTTCCAACATTCATCATGCAAAACTACACAGATGACTGAAGAACTCCTTCACTTACCTATATTAGGATGATTTAAAAGCTTCATGATTCGCACTTCTCTGAAGAGCTGAGGACACAGAGAAGAACGATTACCATCAACCAGAATTAGGAGATCCTCCCTGCCTAAAAAGCTTTTAATCCTTTTGGGGCCCTTTCCCTAAGCCTACAAGAGCCCGCCTTTGCATATCTGTATTTTTTTAATATTATTTTTGATAGGTTTGGTCATTCATTCAAAAATTATAGCTCCTTCACAATGTTTATTATTCAACATTAAATGTGGTAGTAGCTAATTAGCCCATCCCCTCCATTAGGACTCTCCCCATCACTTTTGTAATGTCCCTGACTCTAGGAGGGTGAAGACGAGCACAAGCCTCCTCTGCTGCGTGTGATACAGGTACCGCCTCTTTTCAAACTACCACTGATACACCGTCACTGGGGAGCCAACGTGTTCGGAGGAAAGCGCAGGACTCCCAGCTCAGAATGGACCATTCAGTAGATGCCTGAGCCAGCAGACATTGCAATGAAAGTGATAAGGAGAGTGAGAGCGCCATCTACCTGCCCAGAGAGAGCACTGCCAAATTTATCTCTTTTGGGCTACAGCTGTTGATGGCAAACAGAATGAACTTGCGTCTTAACTAGTGTCAGCGTCGTAGCCTGCTGAGCATGCACAGTAAAGTTTTATGGAGAGGAGGTGAATGTGTGAATGCAAATGTCCAATACAAACGACTCACACGTTGCCACGACTTTATCCAGCTAGCCCCCAAGGAAATCATGTGTAAACAGAGCAGGTAAATGTTCTGGAGAATTCACAGCGGGGGTGTTGATGACGTGTTGATACCCCTTTCCATTCTATTGTAATACAGCTGATATGAGCAAATACATGTACTAATTCTGATGCAAAAACGGTCATCAGAAGAGTCAGCAGCCTTGTCTACCATCAATGGGCTGTAAACAGAACACTGATTTCTGCAGCACACATCATGTGCCACACAGGCGACTTCTCTTTCCTGAAGCACCCGCAACATTTCCCTCTAGTGAGAACACGTCTGACACAGACAAACTCCAGCTGCATGCTACATGTGTGAAAGGGCTTCTCTGGATATAATGCCCACATCGGATACCTTTGCAGAGTTCATATGTGAAAACAGCAATCGAGAAACTTACACAGACAGAATAATTCATAGAGGTGGTGATGGGAACCAGACACGTGAAGCAGTTAATGCCTCTAAAAGCCTCCTCACAGAAAGCTTGCCTGTGAAGTGGTTAAAAATAGTTTGCCTAATGCCTGAGACATTCATTTATGAGTTTAGTGTAATAATCCATTTTTTATCATTCGGAGTGGAGGGGTATATGTAGGTTGGCAAAATATAAACTAAAGGAATCTTTTTAAAAAATTTACGACTATAATACCATCACTAACATGACATATAAAACGTCAAAAAAACCCACACATTTAGGTTCCCTGACAGTACGTATAGCAATGTACAGAACCAGCCAAAAGTTTCTCATTCAATGTTTTTTCCTACATTGTAAATAAATACTGAAGTCATCCAGACTATGAAGGAACACAAGGAATCATGTAGTAAACTTAAAAGTGTTAAACAAACCAAAACATGTTTTAGATTTTAGATTCAATGTAGACACACAACTGATGTCTCAAAACACATTAAGAGGCAAAAAAATGTAAGTCATGAACTCTTGATGAGGAACAGCTGTTAACTGAAAGCCATTCCAGGTGACTACCTCATAAAGCTGACTGAGAAAATGCCAAGAAAGCTGCCATCTAAGCAAGAGGTGCCTACTTTGAAGAATGTAAAATATAAACATATTCTGGTTTGTTTAACACTGTTTTGTTTACTAAATAATTCCATATGTACTTACTCATAGTTTGGATGACTTCAGTATTAATCTACAATGCAGACCATTTTTAAATAATGAAGAAAAAAAAAAAAACACTGCATGTCCTGAAGGTGTGTCCAAACTTTTGACTGGTATTGTATGTATAGTAAATTGAATAGTAAATGACTAGACATTGTGACTGGTTCCTACTAACACCACTGTAAAGAAATCCATGACTCTCTACAGTATCACAAATTCACATTTACTCATTCAAAACATGCTGAATGAGTAATGGCTATTAATCATTTAATCAGTAAAGAGTCATGAAATATGAGGGGAAATATGGATTTTTTAGATCAATTCAAAAAATAAAAATCACACAAACGTCTATGGATTCTCAATTTGCCAACATTGATATTTGGATTATACACCAGACTTCTTTTCATTATGTGATTATTTTCATTAGTTAAACAGAAGCTAACAGTGGTTATGTATTACTCTTACACAATACGACAATCACATTTATGAGGCAAAAATAATCGTATTATAAATGTTACATGGCAGTGATCATTAAAGGACAGAATTTACTTTTACTAATTAAAAACAACTACCGGTAACTCAATATGGGAAGATAATAAATGCACATCTATAAGTATAAGCAAGGCTAAGGCTAGAAGCAGATTTTATATCCATCACCTTTATTTAACATTACATTAAATATTCCCTGATTTACTGTGCCAAGACTTGCAGTAAGCAAAATCCATCATATACTGACATACAGTAAAGTAAGATGGGATTTAGAAGGGAACTGAAGGAATTGAATGGTGGTTTTTATGAGCTGGAAGACTCACCCACCCCTCACTAAAGGAAGTTATTCAGTCCCTTTTCCTGTAATTAGCCCCTTTATGTATATCCTCAAGAGAGTGAGAGAGTGAGACAGCAAGAACGAGAGAAACTTTGCAAACTCACTTTTTGAAGACTAGACGAGTTGAGCTGTGTCTTATCTATGATTTTTACTGCCACCTAAAAATGAAATAGAAGACAAAACAAATATTTGACATCATACTCAAACAGAAAATCAGACTCAAACATTTATATAAAAAAGTTAATTATGTCCTGATAAAGAAACTCGCTATCAATTAGCAACAATCTATTGAGTAATGTTAACTAAAAAAAACATTAAATGGTGAAATATTAATGATACCAAGATAAACTAATCAGCCTAAAAAGACTTCACCCATATACATGCACCTAAGCACATTATTTAAAACCAGTTACATTAGAAATAAACATGTCTGTACTTATAAAAAAGTATATGATTAGAATACAGATTAACATTAGTACAGCAAGAAATAAGAACTTTTTTAAAAAAGTATTTAATATGTATATACATATCAACTACTAATCAAAAGTGTTAGAACACTCCAATTTTTCACATTTTTTTTATTGAAAATTATTGAGTTTAATGTTTCACTGCACTCTGAAATGAAAGCATATGAGTTAAATAATACATCATGGAATCAATTTATAAACCAAAATGTATCTAAACTTTGGACTCATCAAAGTAGCACCTTTGGCAGATATAACAGCTGAACACACTCATGACATTCTTTCTACAATAGACATCAAATATTCTTCAGACAGTTCTTCACAAATCTGCTGCAGAACAACACATAAATGTTGACACTTGTAGGTTTGCTTTGCTTTCACTCTTCTGTCCAGTTCTTCCCAAATCAGCTGGATGTGGTTTAAGTCTGGAGACTGTGCTCCACTCCATGTTTTCAAGCTGACCATCTTGTTGTTTTTTCCTGACATAGTTCTGGCAGAGCTTGGACTTATGTTCTGGGTCGCTATCATGCTGTAGGATGAACCCCTGACCAACTAGGCACATAAAAAACATTCTAAAACATTTGACTTATAGTGCATATTTAATTATATTTAGCTAATTTGAAGAAAAAAGTTCCAGATGTTCTCCTTGATGCTTGGATTGTAAAATTTATTAGCAGCACACTTGATGTAAAAAATTTTGGATTAATAACTTATGGATTGATAAACTAAACCAGGTACTGGATGATATTAAAAATAATACTGTGCTGATATGAGCTAAGGTTTGGAAAAGCATTAAATCAGTGCATTCACATACAGAAATGTATAATGTATTATATTAATTGTATTTGTATTTATTTTAATATTAGCATTTTCTGAGCTAATAAACACTTCTGATCACTTTTTTAAATCTCATTTTCTCAAATGACTAAAGTTTCTTACTGATAAGATGCATTTGATGATTTTTTTGACAGCCAAACAGAACATACTGTATCTCACCCCACCCCTTACTTCCATGAACAGAAATAAGAAACTGATATGTGACTCTGAACAACTGCCTGTGTCAGCTTTTAAACCATCTGCGGTTGTGTGACAGGAGAAGGACAACTGACAAAGATGACAGCAACAGAGAGACGTGAGGGGCATCTGGGGGAGGGTGACAGACTTGTGTCGAAACGCAGTCAGAGAAGCGGATACAGGTCAGAAAAATGCTCTGATTACCTCCTTTCCTGTCAGGACGTGTCTGGCTAGTTTAACTTTAGCAAAGTTGCCCTTGCCGATGGTCTTTAGGAGACGGTAGTTGCCGATGTGTGGCTCATCTGCTGTTGTGGCAACCGGGTTTCGGCACCGCGGCATGCTGGGACGACCACCTGCTTTGGAATCCAAAGAGGTCTGAAAAGGAGTAACAGAGAAAATGACACACTCATAATGTAAATGAAGCCTTATTATGACAACTACAGTGAGTGACAGCACTAGTCTGGGTGTGATGCATGTGTGTTTTTGTGTGTAGTGTGATGTGATCTAGGCAGACAGGTGAAGCTGGTTAGGGTCAGTCTGAGGCTCCAGAAAGACGAGACAAGACAAGACACACACACAAACACGTACGTATTATGAAACAACAAAATATTCATATTTTGCATTAAAAATAGAATACAGCGAAAAATGCTGTTGTAAAAACAAATGGTCATGTAATCAATATTCATTACATTTCAAGCCTTTATTTTTTTAACTGTTGATCAGTATGGCTTACAGTTCATGAAAATCAGATATCCAGAATTTCCCATTATTAGAAGTTTATGTAAATTACTATAAAAATAGTAAAATTAAAACAAAAACGGCTTGAAATATCTCATTTTACGTATAATGGATATACAATAATAGAGCATCTCCAAACAACAGAATATCATGAAAAGATTTTATTTATAATTCACCTTCAAAAGCTAAACTGTTATATATTATATACACAAACATTACACTTTTTATATTTATTTCAAGCCATTTTTATTTTTATGTTGATACTGTTTGAATTTAGTAATTTACTGAAACAAGAAATGTTCTAATAATTTGATATTCTGGATTTTACATGAGCTCTAAACCTTACTGATGAACAGTCAAACAAAAAAGGCTTGAAATATGTCACTTTACATGTAATTAATATAAAATATATGACAGAGTTAAAATATGAACACAAATTCACTTTTTCACAATATTCACATTTTTGCAGATACACTAACAACATGTAATGAAAACCTTTGGATACCCTAGTATATCTAAGTTTTATTGATTTTTTAAGTGAAAAAGACATCTACAGAGAATAAACTTATGTACATTTAAGTTTTTAGGGTTTTTTTTTATTAAAATGCATTTTAAAGCATTAAATCAATGCAAATTGTAGCTTAATTATAACAAAGTGTGCAAATGGCTGCAAATCTCCCATTTCAACTGTTTAACAACAATGCTTGTTGTCAAGTGGCAGACTCACTGTGGCTTAGTCAGAAATTCAAACACTAATTTTTAACTAAACACTGCTACGTTTGTGCTAAAAGACTCTTCTGAAACGAACCAGGAAGCTACAAAACAAGTCAGCCTGTTTTGAATTTAACTGCATCATCATACCAGCCACTCAGCGGTGGCTAGAAATAACTTCGGCATATCGACTTTAGAAGCTTAGCCCATGAAACACGGTCAAACATCACGTACTTCAACATTTCCAGATGTCGGGAGTTTTTAAACATGCTTACAGCATCACGAATGTAGGACATTAGAAAGCATCAAAAGTAGGGAATATAGAATGAAAGTGGAGCAGCAGTAGCAGCAGCTTGTAAAGCTGAATGAAATATGATAATACCATAAACATTCACTAAATTCAGGATGATTCCCAACTACTGAAAGCTCCATAATCCAATCAAATTACCTAAAAGCTCCAAACACAGCTTCCAATCCCAATCCCCCCAATTTACCACATATAAAAAAAAAAAAGATTAGAGTCACTGTGCCCATCTGCTGAACTTGAATGCACACACACACACACACACACACACGAGGATTCGGTAGGTGCCGTTTCCCTTGTGGTGAATTATATCTGAATACAACACAATATGTAAAATCATGCATATTAGAGCATCATGCAGGCTTGAATGAAAAATGACTAATAATGACAAGCTGAATTTAAACTGAACTGTCCGATACTGCCTTTACTTACAAGGAATAAATAATTATTTTAAAAAATTTCCTCTCATGCCTAGTTCACACTACATGATTTTAGCCCAGTTTTCCAGTCGCCAACCAGTTTTTTGTAGATCGCCGACAAAAACCTCTGCTCAGAGGCAAGTCGGGGAAGACTCGGGGCTCGCTCAGTGATGTAGCGTAAACTGCTGAAAGACGCTCACCAAGCCACTGTCGATTGTTCTCCAACCAGTTGCAGATGCCCAGGAAATATTTGACATGCTGAATATCTGATATCCAGTCGTAGAGAGAGAACCACGTGTGCGGTGATGCAATCTCTCTTATTGTTATTGTGACTGCACTGCAGAAATAATGCAATAGACAGATAAAATAAAGCTGGCGACAGTATGTATGTACTATAACTGTGACTGTACTGCTGGCTCATAGCCTGTGTGCTGTATTGCTGGCTCATAGCCTGTGTGCTGTACTGCTGGTTCATAGCCTGTGTGCTGTATTGGTGGCTCATAGCCTGTTTGCTGTATTGCTGGCTCATAGCCTGTGTGCCAGCGGTAGGGTTGGGCGGTATTGGTGTTTTTCATACCTTGGTATGAGCTTGAGAAAATACAGCGGTATGTGGTATTATTGGCGGCGGCTGCTGCAAATGAGTGCCCTCTTTTAGATACCGTCATCATATTTAAATACCGCGGTATAACAAAATACCTTTATACCGCCCAAGCCTAGCCAGCAGTACTGTTCTGTTCTTGTGAAGAAAGCAGGTGAGCAGGCAGGATTTCCCAAAATGAAAGATCGCATAGTTCATATTAGAGCCCGACCGATATGGATTTTAGGGTGGCCGATACGATACCGATAATAAAGAGGAAGAAAATGCAGATAACGATATACAATTTGTATTCATTTATATACATATAAATGGAAATGTATTTATATATTTAACATATAACTTGTTTCAAATACTTTTATTGTTAAAAGTAAAACAGTGCTTGATTTGAACATAATAAATAACGTAACATAAAAATTACTAATATTTTAACATATATTGAAGACCTGTTTACAACAAACACAACTGCACATTTAACAACCTTTTAGAAAAATACATAAAATAAAAACATTTGTCAATCTTTTACATATGCCTGAAAACAAAACATTCAGGGAACAGTACTGTGCAACAATTTAATAAAGGTCAATAAAATAAAATTGTCATTTAAACTGAAACAGAAGGAACAAAATTTATTATTTACTAAAATTTTATTGACATGCATTTTTACAGACATTATTGCATTTTTATGCATTGGTTAAGAAAATAAAATTAAAAATTTGGAATATCAGAGTGTTCTTTATTTTGTAACATTAGTAAACTGTAAAATTAGGCTTAATGTACTAACTACTATTACATTCACAAAGTAAGAAAGCTCTTAATTCATAATATATTATTTTTTGTGTTTAATGTATACTACTGTATGTCTGTTAGTTAGGACAAGCAGCATACAAGTTACTGGTAAGTAAGTGGTAACATATCGAGCTGTTTTGTTATCTCTGTCCGCACAACAACGTATGAGAATAAATCTCTGGCTGCACAGCACCTACATGTTACCATGGATATGTGCACAAGCACAGGCACAATACACAC
>BRDA01000255.1:10105-30105 GCA_036984385.1 Crenuchus spilurus | reverse complement strand
AATTAGCGTAAACAGAGAGTTAACTTGCTGCTTACTCATATTGATAGCTGTAAAAGTTAACATTAGCGATGATGATTTGATTCGGTAGCCTTAGCACACATTCATGGTTTCTGTAATGTTATAACAGTCATGTGTTTGAATAGCAATGCTAATGCTAACGTTTCTAACATTGCGTTTCAGTGCTAAAAAAGTATGTTCTTCTTCAATGGACGGCTTTGTTTGTTTTATATTCAATTAATGTATGATCCGATTAGTCGACTAATTACAGATTATTTTTTTTTAGATTAGTCGACTATAAAAATAACCGTTTGCGGCAGCCCTAATTGTATATTGTATAATCTTCATAGAAAAGCAGTGTCTGCCCCGAGTGGCTCAGCGGGCTCAGAACCTGACATTATGATCAGAGGGTTGCGAGTTTGAATACCAGTCATGCTGTTTGCCACCAATAGCCAGGGCATGAGAGCGCAAAAATTGGCAGTGCTCTCTCCCCAGCACTTTTACAATATAATGTTCACTGGCTGAGGCGTCTACTGATTGGTCTATCTGAGCTGGGGATCCTGCGCTTTCCTCCGAGTGCGTTGGCTCCACAGTGACGGTGTATCAGCGGTAGTTTGAAAAGAGGCGGTGGCTGCATCACACACAAAGGAGGAGGCTTGTGCTTGTCTTCACCCTCCTAGAGTCAGGGGCAGTACAAAGTGATGGAGACAGCCCTTAGAAGACCAGAGTTAATTGGCTACTAATATGTTGGGAGGGGGAAAAATTGACAAAATACTACAAATATAATTATTTTTTTAAAAAAAAGAAAAGCAGTGTCAACTGAATCGGAACTTCTGGAGCAACCATGCGAGCCTCATCATTCTACAGGGATGTAAAGCTCCATCCATTGGCGCTCCATCAAATACCTTCAGCTTGAGCTGGATTGGATTTAATTACTGATCAAAGTTAATTTTCCTTCAAAAATGACTACAGGACCAGGTGAAGAAAAGCAAAGCAGTCTGAAATCATAATGCTACCACCACTATACTTCACCAATGGGATGAAGTCTTCATGTTTGTATGCACTGTCAACAAGAAAATAAAATGTAAACATCAACACGTGAAATGAAGCTGACTATAAGTTAGTTTTCAACGGTTGCCTCTTATCAAGAGAGCATGTGGATAACGCATCTTCACTCAGTATCTGCTATGTAACATGCTGCTGATGCAGTTTTGCTTCAAATCTGACACTTTTTGTGGTGCACGAGATTTGAAGGCTTTGCTTTCCACAAAAGTGTTTGTTAATCAATGACGTGATTTCCTTCTTCAGAGTTATCAGTAAACAAAAAAAGGTCACACTGGACATTTAAAAGACACTTGGTGGTACTCAATTTCACGAGTCAGTTACCATTTCAGAACCGGTGATGCTGCAGCAATGATAAGATATACAATGTGCAAGGCCTGTGAGCTCTTATTTTCTCAAACAAATGCAGGTGCATGTGAAGTGTACCTTAATTTCAACAGCCTACAAAATATTTTCCTACAAGTATTTTGGAGCATCATTAGGCTTATATACAGAGATGTTAGCAGTGTAGTGATTCTTTACTGTTACTCTATGGTCTTTTACTTTTCCTTGGCCATTCCACACTGAGCCTTTGGAATGATTCTGGCTGGGCACGTCTAGGCAGAGCAGACACAGTAATAAATCATTAAAAATACTAATATTGGGGAAAAGTTCATTCAAATTCAAAACGTTAAACCATTATATAGTTTATATTAATTGCAGAAAAAGAAACAAGCTTTTTTTGTTTTAATGTTGATCAGAATGGTTTATAGCTCATGACTTGGTTTATCAATCAACTATAATAACAAAATGGTCGGCAAACCATTTGGTAGTAGTTTTGGAACTATTTGGAAGCATAAAATGCTCTAAAACCTTCTGGTAAATGGCTGCGTTGACGGTGAACTTAAAACACAGTGGACCAACACCAGCAGATGACGTCATCCCAAACCATCACAAACTCTGGAAACGTCACACTGGACTTCAGACAGCTTTCATTTTCACTTTACACAACTTTACTGCTGTTGTTTTTCTTCTTTTGTCCAGGTCAGAAGTGTCTTACATTGTCTCTGGTTCAGGAGTAACTTGATTTAAGGAATGTGGCAGTTGCAGCCCAACACATTTGAGATACTGGATTTCTGACTTTGATGAGCTATTAGCCATACTGAGCAACAGTAAAACAAAAAAGGCATTTCATTTAATATAAAATGTCAATTTAACTTTTTGAATTAATTTATGAGCAAAAGCGAACTCTCTCACAATATTTTAATTTTCTGATGTATGAGTAGGGCTGCGAATCTTTGGGAATCGAGCGAATCGATCCAGAATCGATTCTGGGGGTCACGAATCAATTTTTTCCCAATTCTTTCAAATACAAACGAAATATGTTACTTTACTGTTGCAATCTCTGCAAATTTCATGAGTCACGTCAAGCCCTTTCTTACCCGGGCCGGGCTGACGGTAAAATCCAAAGTGTTTCCAAATGGTTGCTTTCAAAGACCGTGGCTTGGCTTGCATAGCTGACGCTGCTTCCTTGTTTTGCCTACCACTACGGTGGCTGAGAAGGCACATCCACACCCGCAAAAAGAATAAATGTTTTGAAAATGAGAATCGATTCTGAATTGTTCAATGTTATAAACGCGATTCGAGCTCAAAGCGATTTTTTACTGCACCCCTATGTATGAGTTTAATTTTTTGGAGTTGGCTCTGCCGATGACGGCATATTAAAAAAGCCCACAAAAACAATTATATAACTCTGACAGATCTCATCATAGAAACAAAGCTAAACATACTCTGGACACCTTAAGGGGTCTAAGTTTCAAATAGATATAGATTGAATCAAAATATATTTTTAGATTCTTGTGTGAGGAGCTTAAATAAGCAGAGACATGTCAATGAGAGCGAGTCAGACAGCTCCATATATTTCCCCGCCAAAATTGATTTATTGACATGGTAATTCCAGACATTCCAAGACCTCTCTCCTGATTGATCACACCTATCTCATAAATATTCAATGTAAGGTTAGTGGCTGAGGAGAACGAAGTGTCACCTCAAAATCATTAAGCTTTAGAAATAAAACCACAATTTCTAAAAACTTTGACCAGTGTGTAGTGAACATCTCTGTTTATTCAGTTCTGAGCTCAAAAGTCTTGGCTAGAAATGTTTACGTTTTGTTTTTTCACAATATATCAGTACATCTGAAAATTAGCTTTTTGAAAAGTCTAAGTTTAAAGCAGATTTAATCAAAATATAGATTTATGACACTGTTACTGTTTCAACACTGTTGTTGCTGAGCTTGTGCTGAACAAAAGCCTGTGTAACACTTTGGAAAAAAAATTTAGATGGGTAAATTTGTAAAAATAAATAAATAAAATAAAATAAAATAATTCAAGCCATTTCAGACTACATCTGAGTGTCTGCAGATTGATGAATTCCTCTCCAACTTTAGCTTAATAATAATTGACAATTGTTTGTTATATATTTTTTTGTGAGTCATGGTTCAAAACAGTGATTTTAATAAGTCAATGTAGCTGAAACCCACACGTCCGCCTGCATTCCACTGACCGGACTCCATGTTGGAAGTCATGCCCCAATTTAGAAAGAATATTCTAAACATAACTCTAATTGACTGAAAATGTACAGACACAAACAGCACACAGTAGAACATCATGGTATAATGCGTTTGCATCTCATTCAGCTGATACAAAAGCAGGGTGGCATGGGTGGAACTATCATTACATCATCCAGATAGTATACTCACACTGACTCACATTCTTTATCTCACACACAGACACAACTTTGCTTTGTCTTCCATTGTCTCTACACAGCTGAAGACTTTACATACATCCTGACTCAACTGTCTTTACATTTGTCTCAAAATCTTCCCTCCTAGCCATAACTCATAACAGTCAGGCTATTGAAAGGTTTAACACTGATTCTTTATTACTGATCCTGAGCATTTGGTCCTAGTATTCAGAATCAGAAAGGTGATGGGTAAGTGAAGCCAGGGACTGCCCCATGTCCCAAATCAGGCACTGTGTGCTTCATATGTATTAGTGCAACTTCAGAAAATAGGACATTGTGAAAATTGGAGGTTCTGGATTTCTGATGTTCATGAGCTACTAACCACAGTGACAAGAAAACAAAAAAAGTTGTTTAATGAATATAAAATGTCTACCTTTTTGGTTAAATTATGAAAAATTAAATTTTTTCAATATTCTCTTTTTTATGTAGTACTATTTAGCACTTGTAACAAATGTTGAGCACTAAACAAAATGTTTATTACCATGCAATACCTCATAACACAATTGTGTGAAGTGCCCACAGGTCTGGCCTGACACTGATGGAAGACTGAATACTATCTCTGCATGATGCCACCTTAGACCAGCTGCTCACCAACAATCATCTACTGTGACCTGCTCCAGATGCCCTACACTATTGAGGACATTCAGGTTTATATGGAATTTACTGGCTGTTACCTTTATTATTATCATTCCTGTCTCACTACTGTCACCATATCAGTACACCTGAACACTCCAACAGCATCATAAGATTGTGTGACTGTATACAAGTAGTTGACCAGAGGAGGATGGGTCCCCCATGTGAGTCTGTTTCATCCCAAAATTTCTTCCCCCCAGCTCTGAGGGAGTTTTTCCTTGCCACTGTTGCCGTTGGCTTGCTCACTGGATTTGCCATTTTGTATTACTAGCCGTGTAAGACGCTTTGTGACATCAGTTGTAAAAAACTATATATATATATATATATATATATATATATATATATATATATATATATATACATATATATATATATACATATATACATACAGTGAGGAAAATAAGTATTTGAACACCTTGCGATTTTGCAAGTTCTCCCACTTAGAAATCATGGAGGAGTCTGAAATTTTCATCTTATGTGCATGTCCACTGTGAGAGACATAATCTAAAAGACAAAATCCAGAAATAACAATTTATGATTTTTTTAATGATTTATTTGTGTGTTACTGCTACAAATAAGTATTTGAACACCTGTGAAAATCAATATTAATATTAGCCTTTGTTTGCAATTACAGAGGTCAAACGTTGCCTGTAGTTTTTCACCAGTTTGCATTAACAGTGCCAGTGGGTCAGCTTACCAATTCCCTAGTCAACACAGAGGTTGATGGTCCTATGTTTAAAAGGTTAAATGATAGGTCTGTAAATTACATTTGGAGGGGGTTTTGTGAATCTAGGACATCAGACTTCTCTGTGGAGCCTTCCAGAGGCGTTGTGGGCTTAATAAAAAATATTAATTATAATATTAAGTCTCCTGAGGATTTTTGTAATTTTATTCATTTCAAACAAAATAAATAAATTAATAAAATAAACTCCAGTATCAAAAGTAAGAATCAACTGGCAATGTAGCACAAAGACTGATATATAATCTAAAAAGTATGTTATTCATGTCATAAAAGTACAATAACAGGTGTACTTAAGTGTATATTCCTACTCCAGTCTATTGCTTGTTTTTTCAGTCTGAACACACTACTTGTGACTACAAGTGACTGGATTTGAGACACAGCCCTGGTATTAAATGGTTGCTAAGGTGATGTTGGTGATACAACACACTCTTGATGTTAATCCCAGAGCAGAACAGCAGGGTCAGGCTGGACCTGTTTTGACGTGGCTGTCATTATTTTATCACTGACCTTTTCTGCTTCAACAGCAGTTTCTCCACAAATCTCAGACAGGGTGTGTGTGTCAAAATTCAAAGCTCCTAGAAAACCTGATACACACACACAAACATCTGTCAAACACAACCTCCTTCTCAGTCTTAAACACACACACAAAGAGAGACACAACACCCCACCATTTCTTTATATATATATAAAAAAACTAAGTCGTGATTGCTGCGTTGCCATGGTGATCTATCATTCTCTGCAGCACTAGTTCTCTCAATACGTCCTCTTTTCTTTACCTTTACTAAACGAACTCTCACTCACTCCATCATTAACTGAACAAGGCCATAATCACTTTCTGATGGAGAAATACGAGTAGATAGGAATATATAAATGTAAAGGCCTCTCTTACACTCTGTTTCTCTCTCTCGCTCACACACACACACACACACACAGCCACCGGAAATGACAGTCATGAAGGAGTACTAAAAATAAAAACACTTCACCACCCACTTACACACACACACACACACACACACACACACACTTCTGATATGCTTACACACTAACACTGAAGTAAACAAACAGAGCAAAACCTGTTTAACTCTGGAATTTAAGTGTATATTTTCTTAAAATTGCCTAATAAAGAACTGCATATAACATAATACCCACAGGTTTCATATTCAGACTTTCAGAATAAATTCAGCTCTCTCCATAATGAGGCATCGTTTAAGCCTAAAGTTTTGTTGTTGTTGTTCATGTGAATGAATAGATTTGGTGCTTCACACAGGCATCCCAAAGTCCTAAGTTCACAAAAGTGGCCTGGGTCAGTGCTTAGTAAAAACACACAGACATATATTGTAGATATGGATGAAAATAACATCAGAAAGGAGCTCTTGTAAAAGAAGGAATTAGCAGAGGACCCCGTGCAAATGTATTTAAATCTGTATAGGGCTTAATAGCGCACCTTGTCCAGTCTATCACACTTCAGAAACACTTCGCATGAGCTTTTTAAATATGATGTGTGTGTTTATTAATAGTGTGATACACAACACACTTCAGTAAAACGTCCTCCAATAACATTATATTTTTCCCTTATCTGCTTTTGGATGAACAGATGAATGCAAAAGTTAGACGAATGGATGAGTGGCCAGAGGAATGAATATGTAAGGGCTTTTGCAGGTAATGGGTTTGGGGTATAAATATCGTACCATCTCTATTTCCAACAGAGCCCAGTGACAGCCAAGGACACAGACAGACAGCAGTTAGACCTTCTCTGTGGTCTCGACACAACCCCCCGCCCCACCCCACCATCTCCATCTCTTTCTCTTTCAGGAAACTGTCAACAGCTAACAAATAACACCGATATCAATGACAGGCAACACTTTGGGACCAATAAAACAGCTAAGCATGTTTAAGTGCTCCAGTGTGTGTGTGTGTGTGTGTGTGTATGAGCACTAAAAAGGCCACTGAATTAAGCAAAGATTATGTAAAGATAAGATGGCAAAACATTATAGCACTGAGACATTCTTAAACTTTGTATACTGAGGTTTCTATTCATGTCCATAAAGCCCATAAAATATAAAACTAACATAAAAGATAAATACTCTCATCACAATAAATTACATCACCGTGAGCTTCTCTGAGTATACTGTGGATATTATCAGAACTTCAAAGAGTAAAAGCCCATTTTTAACTAAAAAAAAGCATTTAAAAAGGTTTCCAAAGTAAAAGCTTTATACAAACTGAACATGTCTGTGATACTGTACTGTTAATTCAAGCCAGAAAACTGAATTAACACATCTGAAAGTGAATTGAAAAGTCTGATGTCTATGTATATTTAAAAAATACATGTTAAATGTAAGCTCTGTAGCATAACTACCATGAAGCACCTGATAACTATGATAAAAGCTGAATTATGTTAGTATATCTGAGGATAGAAAAAATAAAAACAAAGAGAGAGAGTGACAGAGAGAGACAAAGACAGAGAGAGAGAGAGAAAGAGATTTTACAATTCTTTATTTTCACAATCCTTTTTCTATAAACACAGTTTGAGAGACAGAGAGAGAGACAGAGAAAGAGAGCGAGAGGGACAGAGAAAAAGAGAGAGAGAGAGAAAGAAAGTGTAAAACAGAGAACGAGAGAGAGAGAGACAGAGAGAAAGAGAGAGAGAAAGAGAAACAGAGAGAAAGAGACAAAGAGAGAAAGACAGAGAGAGACAAAGAGAGACAGAGAGAGACAGAGACAGAGAGAGACAAAGAGACACAGAGCGAGAAAGAGCGAGAGGGACAGAGAAAAAGAGACAGAGAGAAAAAGAAAGTAAAACAGAGAAAGACATAGACAGAGAGAAAGAGAAAGATAGAGAGACAGAGAGAGAGAAAGACAGAGACACAAAGACAGAGAGAGAGAGAAACAGAGACAGAGAGAAAGAGAGAAACGGAGACACAGAGAGAGAAAGAAACAGACAGAGAGACAAAGAGAGACAGAGAGAGGCAGAGAGAGAAAGAGACAGAGAGAGACAGAGAGACAGAGAGAAAGAAAGAGACAGAGAGAGACAAAGAGAGACGGAGACAAACAGAGACAAAGAGAGACAGACAGAGAGAGACAAAGAGAGACAGACAGAGAGAGAAAAAGAGACAGAGAGAGAGAAAAAGAGAGAGACAGAGAGAGAGAAAAAGAGAGAGACAGAGAGAGGCAGAGAGAGAGAGACAGAGAGAGGCAGAGAGAGAAAGAGAGAGAGAAAGAGGCAGAGAAAAGACAAAGAGAAAGAGACAGAGAGAAAGAGAGAGAGAGAGAGAGAGAGACAGACAGACAGACAGACACAGAGAGAGAGACAGAGAAAAAGAGAAAGAAAGAGACAAACGTGAGACAGAGAGAGAGGGAGAAAGACGGAGAGAGAGGGAGAAAGACAGAGAGAGAGACAGAGACCGAGACAGAGAGAGATAGAGAGAAAGACAGAGAGACAGAGAGACAGAGAGAGACCGAGAGAGAGAGAGACAGAGAGAGACCGAGAGAGACTTTGAAGCCAGTTTAAGCTGCTGACACGTAAAGAAATACGATGATGATGTTTTCAAAGACCATGATGACAGGGAGTGGTGTCACCTTAATCTTACTGTGATCATCTCTGTCACACACACACACACACACACACACCTAAAAGACAGAGAGAGCTATTTTTAACACTCCCATGTCTAACTATGTTGCTAGGACAAAGACTGTCACAAAGGCAAAAATCAAAGTACAATAAATGAAAGCACTGTACTACAATAAAAGAAAAGATACAGAAGCGTCCTCCACAGAACAAAACCAAATAAAGGAGGAGACTGAATGTCCATTACAAATGAGTTACACATTACTCAGCTAACTCTCTTAATACTCAAACAAGAGTAACTGAAGCAGTGATATCGCAACCAGCAACACAGGCTTGGACTCATCTGTTACGTACACACACTTACACACAGACACACACACACAAACCCTCACATGACGTCATGTGCTATGAAAGCCTCGGCACTCCCTCCGGTCAACTTCACGCCCAGCTCAACTGGAAAGGCCTGTTCTTTTGCGTTCACTCACAAACACACTTAGGCTCATCACAAATCCACCATCATTCATTTGAAATCAAACACAATATTACAGAAGACCAGTTTTTTCTATTACATAAGAACAGTTTTTGAATAAAGGCCCAGACATACTGCGTACCATGCCAAATTCAAATAAGTACAAAGAACTATACTTAGCTTGTCTTCAGGGAAAAGATATGTATCAGATATAACCACAAAAAACTATCTGCCTAAAAAAATCCTTACTTTTACAATTAGCTGAATTTCAGGGCAATTAATTTGTTTATTACTGTAATTATGTCTTTTGTGATATTTTGTATTCATTGTTTAATAATAAACTACTCTCGTCATTACATTTAACCCTGGCACACGTGTATGTGTGGCTCAGTAAAGTATGCAAAACAGCATGTAAGGCTGAGCTACAGTAGCTGCTGGTCAGTCAGCTGAAAGGAACTTACAGAACATGATCTCACTTCAACAACACACTATAGCCAGAGGCTTCATATTAGACCTTCTAGCTCTAAAGCTCATTCTGGAAAGAGGCCAAGTGTAAAGAAGTCAAGTAAACTAAATTCCTACTCTTTATATCAGTAAACAAAGCATCGCTTCTAAAGCAGTTCTTTCACAACTATCAGATGTTCAAAAACCCAAGCTGGCTAGATCATGAATGTCAATACACTGGTCATAATATGCTCTGTGATTAGTAATGTAACCGAATTTATGGTTTATATGTAAAAACTGGTTCAGAAAGTCAATCGTGTTGTGTTTAAAGCTCTGACCACCAGACAGCAGTGTTGTAATCTATCTTCAGTCATTACACTCTTCCACCAATGTAAACAAGCAGTGTAAGAGCACAACACTGACTCCTAAAATTAGATTTTAAGCACTGCAAAATAATGCAAGCTTACAGTATATATATATATATATATATATGTATCATGGGATGTAATGAATTACCAGGTTGTTTCAAAAACAATTCACTATTAGTTCTGGGCAATAAAACGATATAGATTTTTTCACAATAAGTTTTCCCTCGATGACGATGATAAGCAGGGACAATAGAATTCGAAAAGCATTAACGTTTGTTTCCATTTCACCTCTAAGCAGCTTGACAGTGAGTTCAGAAGTCTAATACTGCTGCTTGTTAGCTCCGCCTCACCAGCGCTGCCAAAATGCACTGTTGTGTTTAAGACAAGCTGTGATTGGATGAGAGCGTAGTGGGGCCGGTCGAGAGAGCACGAGATCGCTGCGTGCTCGTCTGTTTGTGTGAGAAGGAGAAGGAGGGGGGCTCGCTGTGTGTTCAGCAGCTTGCATGCTAGCTTTAGCCGTTAGCTTATTGGCTCTCTAGTCTGTTATTTTGGCGTGTGGACAACAGTAATCATTGTAAGTTTCAACAATAAGGCGACGACTGTAAACGTCTTTGTCGTCCATCCTTTCAGCGCGTCCAGGCGGACGCTACAATATTATATTCTTGCAATAAACATTTTAAAATTTTAAATAGTAACATTTCATGTATTTAGTTTGATGATTTCAGAAAGATGTTGTTTAAAACTATGACAGTGTTAGAAAATTTAATATTGTGATAATTATCGAGATTGATCAATATAGAAAAATTTATCGTGATACAATTTTTGCATATCGCCCAGCTCTATCCACAATACTATCATCATTATACTACTGTGTTAACATCCATATTAGTTCATAATACTGGTCTAAACTGACATCCTGTAATGTCATTGGTCACTGAGCAAGTCAAGAAGATGGCCAGAATTGAAAACGATTTACTGATGAACGTTAAATCCTGCAATTTACGTTATTTTGGTCATGTGATGAGGCAGCACATGATAGCATTGAAGGAAGTGTTATGAAGGACTTGTTGAGGAAGTCCGAAGACATTTAAGACCAAAAATGACCTGGATGGATAACATCAAGACATGGACTGGATTATCAGGTGCCAGCCTGATACAAGCAAGAGAGGAATTGGAGAGAAGTGACTCATCTGTGCAGCCCCTCATCGCCAAACAATGACAGCATGTGACATGACAATTTCACTGGCATGAGAATACGTATATAACTGTCTGTATACACATCTAAAAATTGGCTTGTACATTTCATCAGTGGATATGTCCAACTGTATGGATTGATAGATGCTTGGGATTACAATTTCACAAGCAAGAGTCCCGTACCTTTATCACTCGTGGGTTTTGCCTTCAGATTTTAAACATGCATTACTTGCTTATTTGTCCTGGGTCATAATTTAAGCAAAATTTGGGCTTATAATTAATTACAATGAACATCCAAGCAGGACATTGCTTAGTTACATACAAGTTAGTCCTGTAAAATTCCTAAACATAAATGTGCTGTCAAGAGTTCTCCGGAGTGTTGCTGCAAAAGTCCTTAAAGGCAACCACATGGCACTACTCCAAAGACATTATGGCATCTTTACTGTTAAGCATGTAAAAATTCTACTGAAAGAGCTTGTTTGGTGTTTGCTGACCGTGTCTTTCTTTGACCCTGTGGAGAAAATCTTTCTGAAATCACTGAAGTACATCAGGAGCAAAAATACAGTTTACTCCTTGGTTCCAGCAGTAGCAGGTGACAGGCAGTTTTCCATTAACTTCAGAAGTGAAGGAGAAGCAGAGGGCAAAATGGGAGCATAACATGATTTTTTAAGTCAGGTGTAAACACTGAAAATCTTCACAGGCCTATTATAGTGCTACATGATGTCTCTGCCAAAGGAACCACTTATTGGATTATGCAGAACAACTATAATTGATCATAGAAATTGCAGCTGAACACTATTCATATTAATGTGAAGCAAAACCCTTTATTGACTCATGCTTTGTGAACCAAATGTGCCTTTTTTTACATTTTCACTATTAATCTTAGTTCTAGAAGTGCTTTTCTTTTTTTTTCAATTCACTCTCAAAACAGCCGTTTCATAGCATTATGAAAAAAGAAAAAAACAAAACAAAAGAGCAGCTGATGAACTTCTATGTGTGCCTTGGGTAACAGAATCTGCATTTATCTGGGCTGAAATAAATCAAACCACAAATGAAACCTTGCCCCAGATATCCTAAACCAGCGGAAACGCTTCATTAAGAATTGAAAGACTAACAGACTGCTTATCACTCAAATAATACCAGGTCACTAAAACCACTGGCCTGTAAGTTAATGTATTCTTAATTCCTATTGTAATTAATGCCTTGAAAAGTTTCATATGGATGTTCATACTGTTTACTTGCACTATTAGCAGAATGTAGTCAAGACCCTGAATGATTATTTCCTCTATATACTTGTACATGAATGAGCTGAGAAGCTCTTTTGGAATCTGACGAGTGTAGAACAATGTAAATAGCATGTCTAGATATCAAATCCTCTCCTTCATATAAATGCAAAAAGCTGTTTTTTCTATGAGAAAAAGACAGGATGATACAGGAAAGTTCCTTATAATAAAGTCTATTTACTCCACCAGGTAATTTTCATACATACAAGGCCAGACTCCTACATCTTTGAATGGGGAGAAGCCAAAAAACTCAAATTAATTAAAGTGAAAAAGGTCAGATTACAGTTTCAGGAACATATTTGAAATCACGATAAAATCAGACAAAAATTTGTTTGGTTTTGTAACAAAAAAAAAAAGAAAGCTACTGTGCTTCCCCACACATAGCATAAACTGCAAGCTGATTGGCTCTTTTTCTTAAAAGGTGGGACTTGGGGCCCTGAGTGGCTCAGCAGGGTAAGTAGCTGACACTATGACCAGAGGATCGAGAGTTCGAATCCCGGTCATGCTGTTTGCCATCAACAGTTGGGCTCGAAGAGAGCAAAAATGGTCAGTGCTCTCTCTGGGAAGGTAGATGGCGCTCTCGCTCTCCCCATCATTTTCATGTTGCAATATCTGCTGGCTCAGGCGTCTACTGATTGGTCCATTCAGAGCTGGGAATCCTGCGCTTTCATCCAAGCGCGTTAGGCTCCCCAGTGACGGTGTATCAGCGGTAGTTTGAAAAGAGGTGGTGGCTGCATAACACGCAACAGAGGAGGCTTGTGCTTGTCTTCACCCTCCTAAAGTCAGGGACAATGCAAAGTGATGGGGAGAGTCTAATAAAGGAGATGGGCTAGTTAGCTACTACTACATTGGGAAGGAGATCAAATTTGGCAAAAACTTAAATAAATTTGAATAAAGTTATATAAAAAAAGCAAACAGACACAACCAGCTTTCTCATTCATATTGTAAACAGTGACCAATTTCAGCCTTTATAAAGTCCCCGGTTCACTACAGCATAACAGCTAAAGTTGTATAACAGGAGATCAGTCAAGCTAGAATATAAATGGGAAAGCTTAACACTCTACATGGTGTCTGTTTCCAGAGATGCTTTATCGTAGATGACACCCCTACCAGGAATGACGTTTTACTATGGATGAAGGCAGGGTTTGGGGAGGTCTACCCACTGTAGTCTTGGGAATTCCACTGGGAAACACTGAACGTTGTTTTTAACGTGTTTTTTGTTGTTGTCTAGGGTTGGGCGGTATTAGTGTTTTTCATACCTTGGTATGAGCTTGAGAAAATACCGCGGTATGTGGTATTATCGGCGGCGGCGGCAGCCGAGTGCCCCCTTCGCCCCCCAGTCCTTAGCCTGGCTAAGCTAAAGAGCCTTTCTCAAGCAGACTGTTTCACCGTCATTGTGTGGCAACACGGTTCTGAACGTTACCAGTCTTTGTAGGGTCTCAAACAGAGTCTTCTCAGTAGTGTGGCAAAACAAGAGTGTCTCTGGTAGTGGCGTGGAGGAGAGAGAGCTAAAAAAAATGCAAGTGCACCTGCTGGTGCTCTGTGTGCGTGTCTGTCCTTTCCGTGTGCTCGGTTTTGCTCTTCTCCTCTCACTCTCTCTGCTGCACGGCCAAACCAAAGCCACGCCCCATCCCAGATTAGTCCACAGTGCACACAGCCATTGGCTGCCACGTAAAGAGAGGAACAGCCAATCCGCAGCTCGAAGGGAGATAACCACATGAGGAAAGGGGAAGCAGCCTCGCTACCTTGAGGCACGTAACAATAACTTTACCAGAGACCGAAATAAACTATTACTTGTTTAGTTTTGAAATAAAAGTACCAAGTGTGTGTGTTTCTGTGAAACTGGCGCTGTTTTTTGCTGATGTGTGAAGCACGTTTAAGTCCCAGTTTTAATAGACTTCTTTTTGAAATTTGCTGCATTACCTCATGTGACTAATACGTCATAATTTTTAGATACCCTCACCATATTTAAATACCGCGGTAGAACAAAATACCTTTATACCACCCAAGCCTAGTTCTGACTGCAGAAAATCTCTCACTCAAATCAGAACCACTGGATAAAAAACAAACACACAGGTACATTTTTGTCCTCTAGTGCTATTCCTAAAGGTCAAGCTATATCTGAGGCAAACTGTATTTACTTCCTCATTAGCTTCTTTCTTTAGTATTCTGATCTTTTTAAAAAACAACAAAAAAAATGTAAATGCCTAGAGATGAAGTAGGGTGGAGTCAACTCATCCCTTTAAAAAATATAAACAACAGTATCAATTAGGCTATATTCCCCAGCGACAGCTTGGTGCCTTTTACTAGTCAACAAAAAAACTGATCTGGATAAAGAACATTTACTCATGCTTACTCTCAACATACATAGTAAAATGAGTTTCACAGTCAATAACCTCTGCTCTCACCTGATCACTCAATGTTCGCTTTGTCAGCTCTTATCTTCCCTTACATAACAATAAAAATCTGTCCACCAAGGACACCGTGTTCACATACTGCATCATTAATGGTATCCCACACTCATTATACATCTAAGGTCTGACTCTCACTTCTTACCATAGCAACATGATGCTGGCTGGTCTAATACCACAAAATGTTCTGAGCATTTGTCAAATTACTGTAACAGAATGCAAGTAGCATTATCATCTAAAAATGCAGTCATATCAGAACATTACAGCCTCAACCATGCTTTGTAACAGTAACATGTAACAGTGTTCACTCAGTGGTTTGAACACCAGCCAGATCCTGTTCTCTGCCCATGATGATGGTTTTGCCTTCTGCTACAACTGACTGGTGTGCTCACTTATTTAAACATGCTGCAAACCGTGTCATGTGGCATCTGTGACATTCCAGGCTGACTTCATTCCAAACCAGGAGTGGTCAAAATATTCTGAAAAATTATGAGGTGTCTGGGCTCTCCCTTAGAAATAGGGTGAAGAGTTCAGACATCCGGGAATGGCTCGGAGTAGAGCTGCTGGTCCTCCATGTCGAGAGGAGCCAGTTGAGGTGGTTCGGATGCCCCGAATGTCTCCCGGGTGGGGTGTTCCGGGCATGTCCAGTTGGGAGGAGACCCCAGGGAAGACCCAAGACTATATATCTCTCAGCTGGCTTGGGAACTCCCTGGAATCCTCCCATATGAGCTGGAAGAGGTGGCTGGGGAGAGGGACGCCTGGTCTAATTTGCTTAGGTTGTTATCACCACAACCCGGACACGGATAAGCGGAAGATAATGGATAGATGGATGGATGCACTATAGGTGACTTGAAATACAAAAATTGCAGATTATCTAACAACAAATGGTGAATAGATGAAGATAAGCATCTAAAATCCAGTAACTAATGCTTCAGGCTTGCGTCAGTGACCCGGATATGTGGTGTGATACAGCAGTTTGGTTACATTTTAAGAGATTACAGAAATATTTTAATCTAATGGGTGAAAATCAGTGTGGTGTACAGACGGGGCGTATGTTTCAAACTTCTGTCTATGACAATGACAATCCAGAATCTGTTCCTACTTTCAAAATCCAACATAATATGATGACCTGAATGTGACGTTTATGGTGACAAATGCTGATTCAGACGTTATTCAGAGTATTGTTTTCATCACATTAATCACTAGCTTGTCATGTGTGGTTGATGAGATTTGGACCCAGTTAGAGATTTTGGTCCATCAATCTGTTTCACTCCATTGTCCAAATAAACATCCTAATGCATCTATATGATGCATAAATGTAAATGCATGCATCTTAATTTTCACGGCTGTTTGAACATTACGTAAACATTATCTGGATGCTCCTACACTGTAGGTGGCAGCATGTGATAAAAGCTTGTCGCAGCCTGCCAAACAAAACCTTACTTTCAGGGCTGGGTTCTCATTAATGCATTGGTATGTAACTGTATTAAATCATTTCATACTGACCGCACAAACCAGTAACAAACTGAAATGGCAAATTCTGAGTTGTCCAAAATCATCTGAACCACCAGCTAAAACAACTGATGTAGCATCACATGGTGATGATTTACATCCCTAGTCAATACAACAATGTTTTATTTTAAGACCTGGCTTTGCACTGATGGAAAGCGGTCCAAGGAAGTATGTTTTACCATTTCTGTAAATCATCAGTCAAAGAATGCTCAGAAAACAGGCTTTGACATCAGTATTTTTTGCGCTTATTCAGACTGGATTAGTTGGATTAAAATGACTACAGCACAAGCGAGTGTCTGGGTGGGGCTGTATTTTTACATGATATGGCCATGCTTTTTTATTATTTGCTTATATACTTATTTATTTATTCTCCTTATTATACTTAAGAGATTTGTCTGTTTACAGTTTATTATTTACAGGTAATTACAGTATAATTATTGTGATAACGGATGGATGGATGTATTTAACATCAGATCTTTCAGAAACTCACAATGATGGTGAGTTGTACCTTAAGCTGTGATTATAACTCCCTCTTTAATGAACTGCCTCTTCTTATTCCTCTACAAAATGCTCTCCCATGTAGCATATGGGCCAAGAAGACCAAGTAGACCAAGTCCATCCAGACCAAATAAATGATTGAGTCTGTAAAACTTTCATATTTTTAGTTTGTGATTCGTGAAGGTTTTTAGTGGATCCATGCATTAGGACACTAAACTCGGCTATTAGCAGCAGCCAAAAATCTTTACAGATTTACATTTACATCCAGACAGAACTAAAATTATCCAATGAGGTCTGATTTAATTAAAAAACTGAAGATAATTCAGCCTGTATTTTCCTTGGGAACAAGTGGAAAAAAGACATGACAGATCAGGACGTAAATAAAAACAGAGGAGCTCCTGTAAAAGAAGAAACAACCGCAGGACCCCATGTTAATTTGTTAAATCTAACTAGGGCTTTTGACACAAATTCTGCTTAAGTCGGTAACATGTAATTAGCTTAACTATAGCTAAGACAACTCTGCCGTTAATAATGTTGCTCAATACCTCACTGTACATTGTTCACACTAGCAGGCAGCAACAGAACAGTGTTTCCAGACCATTTATAGATTTATATTTATATTTATATATAGGGTTTATATCATAAAATAACTGACACTTCATGTGTAAGCAGTGATTTATAAATATGGATCTGATAAGCATCAATGAACTCAAGTTTCCAACCTTAGGCACAAACATTTCACAGTGATAGTGGCAAGATAGCACAAGCACTGGTGTGAGAGACTTTTTCATAAATAATTCATACACAAAACAAATTATGAAAGAAGTTCAAGTATGTTTTATACATGAAGACCCTTGTCTTGGAATACTCTTGTCCTACATAATTTGGTGTTTTCCTACTTTAGCACACCTGGCCCATCTAAACAACTTAATTAAAGCCCTTCATGAGATTAAGTTATCGTGTTAAAATAAGAAAACAGTACATATGTGCAGGAATGTTATCTCCAGGGCCAGAGGTGAGAACCACTGCACAGTGTTAACTAATTAACAATATGGACTATTATTACAAATTTTAATTGGCTCTCTGGCTGGGAATTTTAAACCTATTTAATCCCAACAGTATTTCACAACAAAACAATCAAAAACTCAATTAAAATCTGATATGGCCTAAATCCAAGTGAAGCTTCAGTTACTGTAGTGTATCAGTTACCTAATAAAACATTCTCTCTTTGGCTAGTTTCAAGTGATAGCAAAAAACTATATACAGGATGGTTTTCAAGGAGCAAGCCAACTTCATGTTGTGCAGCTAGTAGCTCAAGTGATCCGAGATCAGTTTAAAGATCATGCCTGTTTTTTGTGAGCTATTCAGGGTCGTTTTTCAGGATAGGGATTAAGCCTAGTTCTGAATGGCATTTTCCTTTCAGTGGAGAAACTCCATTTTGAATGCTTTGTTGTTCAGGAGCAGGCTAAATCTTTATCAAAGATCTTTAAAAGCATCACTTCAAGTTTCTTTTGGGTAAATGCTACAATAATCTATCAAATGACAAATGTAGGCAGTTTTGCATTTGTATAAGGTTCTGATCAAAACTCAGTATGTGAAGTACTGCCACACTACTAGTGTATGGCAGTTAGGGGTTTAGCTGTGTATCTGTGTATCCATAACAGTCACGTTACACACAATACAGTTCGTTGGACACGGTCACATAGAGAATATGCCGCAGCCTGTGTGCTAAGATTGATGAACATAATGCAAAGCTTGTCACAATACCACAATTTTGACTTGGATTCCGATATCATGTAGCATCACGACACTCAATACCAATTGATACTCTGGCTATAGATTAAAAACATTATTGTCTTTAATGTCAGATGTTTATTTGATAGAGCACAGACATTTCTACTTGTATTAGAAACTATTAAAAGGTGAGTATAGAATCGATTGCCAAATTTAAGTGTTTTGATACTTTTGATTCTTGCTACAACTCTACACGATGCTGAAACAAATTCCAAAAGTGCAAGTTTCACCAGGAAAGCAAAAGCTGTAAGCGATTATGGCCATTAGCCGAAACATGCCATGCTAAGCTTAGCTCAGGCTGATACGGCGAGTGCAAATGACACACAGGAGCTAGACTGTCAGCTGTGGGGGAAAATTTTAGGCTCCTAGTGCACTACAACAGCAATGGAGGGCAAGTGGTGGATCAGACTTCCGATTTGTTAGCTCTATATAAAAGTTTGACCTATGCAAGAGTGTAAGTTTACGGCTTACATTTTACTGCTTAACAGGCTGTACCAGTTACCTCAGGGGGCACATTACAAGACAAAGTGGAACAAACTGTAACTTGCACTACTGTCTACAAAACCTAGCCTTATGCCTTGGGGGTTTTGGTTCTTGTTTTCCCCTTGTAACACACTCATACCGATCTGCGATATCCAAAGCAGGGTGTGAACTGACCTGTGACTGTGTACCTTTACACCAATAATGACAACTAAGACTGTGTCCAAAATATTGACTAAATATTGATTCTTTGAGTGGTCATTGTTCTATTGTCAAGCTGACGTTTTGGGTACATTGTTTTTCATTTGGTGTGCTTATTGTTGTGGCTCTTGTATCATAATGCAGATCATATCGTGAAGCTCCTGTCCATAACCCAACCTTAATGGAAACTTGAGCTAAATATCTATTCATGTATTAACTTGACTCAAAGTCATGTAAGTCTCTGCTGTTAACAGCTAGTGTAGGAAGAAAAAAAATATCTGAAAGTATTGTTTTCCTCCAAATACGAGTATTTTTGGGTAAAGTCCAGGATGTATTGGAAATCAACACTAAAGAATTTGTAACTGTAAGCTTGTTATGCTTCAAGGTGACCAAATCACATGGAAACGAATTTTACGTGAGCAAAGTTACAAGAGTAGGCACTTCAGGAGAGGTCAGAACATTTACTCTGAACTAGGGATGCACCGATACCACATTTTTTAAAACCGAGTACGAGTACAAGTACTTACATTTAAGTACTTGCCGATACCAAGTACCAATATGAG
>BRDA01000255.1:0-10005 GCA_036984385.1 Crenuchus spilurus | reverse complement strand
CTAATACTGTCTGTTAGAAGGAAACAAAGCTCCCATCACGCTGGTATCGGATCCTGTAGTATCGGAGCACTTTTATGAATACGAGTACAAGTACGAGCACGTGGTATCAGACAGATACCCGATGCTGGTATCGGTATCGGGGCATCCCTACTCTGAACTAACAGTAAAGTTAATGTGTATGTATGCTCTCCTCTTTCACACCAAGTTTATATTTTCATATTTAATGATCTGGACCCAAACTACAACTAAAAAAGAGTGGTCAGTAATAAAATGGGTTTATATACTATCAATATGGACACTATGGTACTCAATAATAATAAAAATAATAATAATTTACAAAAAAAAAAAAAAAAAAAAAAAAAAAAAAAAAAAAACATAACCACGTAGATTAATTATCCTCAAAGTGAAACATTTGATTTGGTGCTATATTTAAAAAAAATCATATTAACCTACTTGTGAATGGACCACTTATGTAGGATATATAATACCACCACATTTTCATATCACTCCTCGTTCTTCTGGAACTGAAGCTCACCCACATTTCAGCTGCATGATTAACACCACTGACTCATCTTTCTCACTCTGAACCTCTATTACACCAGACGCACAAGACTATCTTTAATTGGGAACAAGATTAGAAGAAAATATGTGAGAATAAGTGGCCTGATTCTTTTCCTGAATAAATCCTTGAGCTGTCTGCATACTAAGGTACAACCTATCTCTGGTCAAACTCTACACATTTCAGCCAGTATTAGTCATACAGGCATTAGTAATCAATGAGCATAGGCACACTCCTCCTCTTCCCTCTAGTTCAAATTCCATGCAGGAAATGTTGGACTTTTGTTTTATGACGTCGTAACATGAGTCAAGATAAAAATGGGCTGATGCAATCAAAACGTAGACACCTTACCCAGACTTGATTGTTGGTAGCTCATGCATTACTAAAGGGAGACTGGGTTAAACTGTCAATTATGCTTCACCATTAAAAATCCCACTTAGTCTGGTCGCAGGATTAATTTGGTTTTGAAAAAACAAGGGGTGGTACTTCACAAGTCAGGCTTTCTCACATTAACCAGGTAACTCAAGCCCAAAGTCAAACCTGGGACAAGAGCAGCAGGAAAATCCTGTTGGGACAATCCTCAAAACGGGTTAAGCTATCTAGCTAACTTCAAAGTCCTCATTTGTGGAAAAGCCTCCAAATGGCCTTTATCCTCAAAAATAGTCACCTTTCTTCAGCCACTGTGCTGACTAACATGTTTACAAAGTTGATTTAATTATGAAGTAAGTGTTTGGGGAATTCTGACCTTAAAGCTCCCAAGACTGTAATTCACTTGGAACTAATAATATTTTCTTGAGGTACTCCATCTCTCCCACACGGATGTGTAAATGACCAATGTGAAGGAGACATATGAAGCGATAACGAGGCTAGACACCAAAATGGTCATGTGAATAGTTTTTCTTTTTACTGATATTTTAAAAGCTTTAAATTGACAATCAGTGGGTGTATACATACAGCGATTTGTGCTGAAATGTGAAATAAGGTGAACTTCCCCTTTAACTGGTAATCTGATAGACTGGCTAGGTGTAGTGTTCATATAAGACATACAAGCTCGATTCAAAAGCAGTATAATGTACACTGAAAAAGAGATTGCTAAATATATATATGTTCACTATTTATGCAAATATATATGTATATTCACTATGTATGTGTATTTATGTACGTTCATATGAATGTAAGTGTATAAGTATGTATGTATGTTCATATGAATGTAAGTGTATAAGTATGTATGTATGTTCATATGAAGGTAAGTGTATATGTATGTATGTACGTATGGTCAGTATGTATAAATGTATGTTAATATGGATGTGTGTGTATGTATGTTATGAATAAATGTATGTTCATATGTATATAAGTGTATAAGTATGTATATATTTATGTATGTATGTATGGTCAGTATGTATGTATATATGTTCATATGATGGAAAAGTGTATAAGTATGTATGTATGTATGTATGAACCACATCACAACGCTGTAAGAAGATAAACGTTGTCAGATCATGCTTGCTGGGAAGCCCTGTATACGTATAAATATGTGAACTAATGTGTAATAACTTAAGCCAACTTTTAGGAATAAGACTGAGAGTCTCACCTGGCCTGGGGTGTTCTCTATGACTCCTAATCCTTGAGTCCGGGTTGTCATTTTTGGTCAGGGATTCTCAGAGAGGAAGAGAGTTGTTTTTGTCCAGAGTCAGACACACATGTAGTTAGCACTGATGGTCAGATGTTTGGGGAGATCCAAAACATGGGCTTGAAAGAGCTTTTAGCTAAACGTTAGCCAGCTCACCAGCACAGAGCCAGCCACGCAGACACAGATCAACAAGTTGAGTCCCACATTAGTCCGCGTCAACAGTGAACCAGCTATAAATCACAAGTTCAGCCGCTAACTCGGTGAAGAGCTGATCAGCAGTTATTTTTAAATAATGCCGGTTGAGGTAATGTTAGCCTGGATATGAAGTCTCACCGCTAGCACGTTATTGAGCTAATTCATTAGGTTTTAGACTTGATTTCCTCACTATCGAGCCTGGCTGAGTAACTACAGTGTAACTACAGTGTAACAATTAAAACACAAGTACACCATCCATTCTCTTAGATGGATATAAATTATAAACGGAATTTAGATCTGTTCTGACACAAAAATCAAGTATGTAAGGCCGGGATCAGCTAGCGAGCTAATTTGACACTGGCTGCGAAAAATATTTTAAAAACAAAACGACAGACAAGAGCTAACAAATCATCGTCAAACGAAACCGATACTGAGCCGACAAAACGACAATGTCATAAGCTTGGGTCGGTGGATAGCGAAGCTAACTGTTGTAGTGTTCAGTGGAACTGAGCCAGCTAATGCAGGCGAGGACTGGCCAAATGTTAGCTAGCTAGTCAGCTAGCTTTCAAACGGGCAAATCCCCCCCCAAAAAAACACTGAGACGAGGCAGGCAGCTCCGCGGAAACCGCGTTCCTCCACAGTCCGGATCCGAGCAGGGCGCTCCTGGTTCAACGAAAAAAGCACGAAAAGTGGTTAACTACCGTCCATAGTGAACATCCAGGGTGGTCAAGTTGTAAAATCCATGGCTTTCGTCCTTAACTGAGAGCGAGTCAGGCTCCAGCGTCCAAGCGCCAGCTTCAATCAGGCGACACACCGGAACAAACGAGGCAACATGGCCGGTCGACGCACAGCGAGGGGCGGTGAAGAGAGGAGCTCGGCCTCCATCGGCAGGGATCGTAAAAGCAAACACACATATACACACTCCAAAAAGACACTGCGGTACTCACAGCTCCACTGTAATCGTCGGCTGACACCAAGCGGTCAAAACACTGAACACTTTTGTTATTCACTGTTTATATATCGTGACTACGGAGCCCCTAATATGGAGCGCTTAAACAAGGTGACATCCTTTGTAAAAAAAAAAAAATAATAATAATAATGCGTGGCCCTGACTTAGTAAGGCATGGGAACAAGATAGTTAAGGTGTGGCCTTGACATTCTTAGATGTGGGAATGTCTTGCCTTAACTATTTCGTTTCCACAACTTAGTAAGTTATGACCATGCCTTACTAAGGTGTGGGAACGTGATGCCTTAAAAGTCGCAGGCATGCCTTTTACTATTTTGTTTCCACAACTTAGTAAGTCATGTCCATGATTTAACTATCTTTTTCCTACTCCCTTGTAAGTCATGATCGTGCCTTAACTATCTCAGTGCCATGCTTAAATAAGTCATGGCCACACCTTATCTATCTTGTTCTCATTTTTTACTAAGTCACAACCACGCCTTACATATCTCATTCCTATGCCTTACTAAGTCATTGCCACACCTTAACTATATATTGTTCCCACACCTAAGTAAGTCATAGTCTCCTTCCCATGCTTTTTAAAGTCACAGCCACGCCTTAACTATTTCGCTTCCACACCTTAGTAAGTCATGATCATACTTTAACTATATCAGCCCCATGGTTTACCAAGTCATGGCCAGACCTTAACCATCTCATTGCCAAGCCTTAGTTAGTTGTGACCATGCCTTAAACGGCTCACTTCCACACCTTAAGTCAAGGTCATGCCTTACTAAACCACTGCCACACCTTAACTATCTTGTTCCCACACCTTACTAAGTCATAGTCATGTCTTTAACTATTTTGTTCCCATGCCTTAACTACCTTGTTCCCACACCTTAGTAAGTCAAGGCCACGTCTTAACTATCTTGTTCCCACACCTTAGTAAGTCATGGCCACACATATTGTTTCCACACCTTAACTATCTCCTTTCCATGCCTTACAAAGTCATGGCCACACCTTATTTTTATTTACACAGGACATTCCCTTAAGGGATCCATGCTTCACAAATTGAGTTTGCTTTTGAGCGTCTTCAGTGACATTACTAGATCACTAGATCTGTTATAATTACAATATGTGCCCAAGTACCATGTTATCACTATTACTGAGCTTTTTTCCACTTAGCACATTTCAAGGAAAAATTCATCCAGAAATCATATTCATCCACTTATACTGTAGGTGTCATTGATCTGCCAAGACATGTTTGGAGCCCAAATTAGATTAGGAACTGTAGCTCCTAAACTAATGTTGCTAACAAACACTATAACTCAGTAGTCACACAATTAACCAAGTAGTTAAAAAAAAAATCCCTCACTACCGCTTTAACTGCATCCAGATCTCAATCAAGGTTTAAGATAATGTGTTTTAGGACACAATTGGAAAATGGGGCAGGTTGTCCGAGATAGTTTCAAGTGGTTCTGTATTGGATCTTTCTCTAGAAATTTACTTTCACTATTCCTTTCTTTTCAAATGACAGTACTATTTTTTTTAATCACACCCAGTGTTTAGTAAAGTTTTTAGCACTTTTCCTCCATGTATTAATGGTGAAACACTGATCTACTTTAGGCACAAGTAAATAAATCACTAGAGCAATAGTGCTGCATGTCAGTTCAGGAGATCAGGAGTAAAATGCACAAACAGAAACAAAATATACCAGACAACTATAGTAAAATGTTTTAATGATTATGTACACCTTTATCAATTTAAACTTGCATGTATTGTATTGCAGCTGTACATCTGCATGCTGTACAGCTGCAGCTTGTTCACAAGAACAAGAAGTGAATAGCTGTTTTGATTTCTGAGATGACCACCTTGCTTTACCTTAATTTAAACAAACACAAGCAACGAACCTTACATCAACTTTTTCATTGATAACAGAGAAATAAGTATTATTTTTTTTATAAAATAACAAATTCAATAGGCATTAAACACCCATAAGGCAAAACGCATGACAACAAAAAAGCTGTAAAATTCAGAAACATTTTGAAACAAAAACAAATCAATCACACAGTTCTTTCACTGGCATGGTGATCAAGTCTGAGAAGAAACTGCCTTCATTGTCTCCTCCTCCAAAGATAAGCAAGGTTTGTGGGGAAGACTCTGAAGGGTCTTCCTGCTCATCAGTGGAATCCTGTGAGAGAAACAAAATCATGCTAAACTTCCAGGGATGTCTGACCCAAGAATCAATACTAACACCAACATGGTGTTAATACACAGACTTATTCTTTACAGCATTAAGTGAAATCGTTTCATGTGGACTTCCAGGATGTGAGATGTACCTTCATGCAGGCTGTTGCCATGGTGATGATGGAATGTCCAGCTCGTGGTACTGATGTTAGCTGAGGGAGTGTCAAAGAGGTCCAGCAGCTTGTGTCTATTTTAAAGGAAATTTCAGTGGTGAAAAAGTGCTTCTCTTCACAATGCAGTTTGTATGATTTGCAATGACAAAAAATATGCAATAAATGTGTCATCAAATGAAAAAAGGAAAAATGTAAATCATGATGCATGATGCCAACCTTCAAAGCTGTATCCACCAAAGGAAAAAAAGCTATCCAGTACAGCTTTACTGCATTCATCAGCTTTACTTGAATGGCTCAATATATCAAAGCATGGTGAGCAGCTCAGACAATATAGTGAATTGGCTATTACAGTGCTACATGTTTCTATGTAGCATATTTTCCTTAAAATGACAGCCAAACAGAACTTGGGCCAGATGTGACTTGAGTGGGTGATTTAGACAGAGAGAACTGACCTCTACAAGCATAAGTTTAAGTGAATGAAAGCAGGGGGCAGAATGCAATGTTCACCTGTGTTGTAGATAAAGGTGTCACCAAGTGCATCATTTCCATTGTAGCCTCCATAGACCAGGAAATGGGAATCAGACAGGACAGCACAACCATGCCAACTGTGACAAAGATCATGGTCAAAGGTTACAGTAGAGTCACAGGAGGAATACCAATAACATACAGGAGTCTTAGTTAAAGTTAAAACAAAAGTGTCAAAGATCATTTAACAAGCTAGTATTTCAGGAAGCAACATTGGACAAAAGTGACATCTGCATTTAAATCAAGGAAAAAGACCATCAGTAAATAAATCTGGACATTGTAGATAAAAGCAAACATTCAGTGCCTGATGTTCACGCAGAGCAACCGTTACTCAGGTGACAGAATATTAATGCAGGATGTGATCAGACTGTCAGCAAGAACAGTGTGTGCACATCAGAGGCGATTGCTCCAAGACTGCAAGGGAAGCTCAGCTTCCCCTAAAATGTCAAAAAATAAGTGATCAATAATATACTGTTGTGTGTACATGTCATTGACTAAATATGCGCTACAACGCGCTCAACTTTTGTTCATAATCATTTTCTTATCACTGGTAACGACGCGGCTTTCCTCTCACTCATTCCCGCAGCGTCACAGTGCTTTAAACAGAGTTCAATGGCAAAGCAAAGCGTGCAGCGAAACGAGACGAGTCATTGGATGAATCCTGGGCTTTGTCCCGCCCATCGGACACTCAGCGTCTCTGGGGGTCTATGGGGCAGTGGGCTGGCCTCGGCTGGCCCGGACGCTCAGCTTCTGCATGATGATTGGATGATGTGTCTGAGGCTGAATCCCTTTTTGATTGACAGCTAAATGAGCGTATCAGCGATCTTTTGGTGTAAACATCCGTGGAAGCATTTTTTAAAAAATTTTCATTCTGTTCTGAGTTGAACCGAAGACTTTCCTAATCCTCTTAGCGGCATTTTCTTTGTTAAAAATGACTAGCGACAAATCGAGCTTCTATTTCTGGTGTTTTTTTGTAGCTGCTTGTGTTTGGAGACTGACTTCTATCACTCCTTCTGACTTCTATCGAAGTTTCTGTCCAGCGGTAGCACTCACAGGCGGACACACTTCACACTAGCCTCGCACCAGTAAAGAGCTTCCCCTCCTTGAAAGACCAGCATCCGCCACTGGTGCACATGTATACAGTATATAGATATGACAATACATAGATCTAGATATGATAGTAATTAATATGCACTGCAATTCTAATTATAAAGACAAGTGCATATATTACAGTTCAGTGGTATATTCAGATGCAAAAAAAACATTTTTTCAAAATATTCTCCACAATTGGGCAAGTGCATATGTGGCATCAACCAAGAGAATGGTTCAAGGCCTGAACGGTCGACTTCAACAGTCAATGGGTTTAGTGGCTTCGTTATGCTATAGGGGGCATTTTGCTGGCATGACCATTAATTCCCCCAGAGGTGTTCACTGGATTTATTTTGGATTTTGTAAATCACTTGCTGAGAACTGAACTGTTGATGTAACCGATTGGCCATCTAGTGACATACCTATTAAATTTCTGCCCCAGAATCTGGATGCAAGGTCTGGAGTTGAGAACTAGAGCTTTATTGGGAAACACCAACCAAAGGAATATGTTTTGGAAGAATGGTTCCAGTACATTTCCAAAAACTATGCCATGATGCACTGAAGCCTTTATGGTGGCATGTGAAGGTCCAATGGAAACATGTTATTCCTTTATTTTGTCACCACTCTATATTAAAGCCAGAGCCAAAGTTAAACGTCAATGTAAAAAATAAAAAATAAAAAAATACAATGACGTACAAAGTAAATTTACTCTTCAATGGTATTTATACAAAGAACATAAAATAGCAACAACAATGAATTAAAACACTACAGTACCTTCTTGGTGAGGGGGCTGATCCACTTGTCTGAACAGCTGAAAACTCCATTATGCCTATAAAATGAGTAACAATATTATAAAATGAGTGCAAGATGACTGAAAAGAAATAAATGTCTTTGGCTGGTGGAAAGCTATCATTACATTTATATAAAACCCCAAATCACTTCTTCCATTGCAAACAGTATGAACCCAAGATATTTCATGTTTTGTTTGGTCAACTGCATTTCATTTGTAAATATACATCCATTCTTGCATTTCAGGTCGGCAACACATTCCAAAAAAAGTTGGGACAGGGGCTAGTGATGAAGTAAAAAATAAATAATTATGAGATTTCAAACAGGTGATGTCAAGTGTGGATTGTAATCATGATTTGGTGCAAAAGCAGTATCTACAAAAGGCTCTGAGGAACAAAGATCAACAGAGGATCTTCAGGTGGTCACAAATGTGGGAGAAAATTATTGAAATGTTTAAAAACCAAAATGTTCCTCTTGATGGTTCAAAAGCCAGGTTTTGTCCTGTGCCTTGGCAAAGGTCAATTACACTTTCTGAAAAGTTCACCAAGATATAAGAGCAACAAATGCTGACTTCTTCCAGGACTTGCATGCCTTTTTCAATAAGACAATACAAAGCCACATGCAACACACAATACAAATACATGACTGTGGAAGAAGAGGGTATGAGTATTGGACTGAGTCCAATTTAGAGTCACAACTTTTTTTGGAATGTGTTGTAGGTCTGAAACACAGGAATGGATGTATATTAATGAATGAAGTTAAGCTTACAACATAAAATATGAAATATTTTGGGATCATACTGCAATTAAGTAACATAAAAGTCAATGTTTGTATTTAGATTCTCCATAGTGCCTGAATATTTTCTGATTTGGGGTTATGAGATCCTAACATCCAAGCAGCCAGTATCAGAAGAAAGCAGATGTAGTCAATGTTGCTGGGGAAATTTACAGCTCAAGGAAGATTTTTTAGGCCTGTGCTCAACAGAAGAAAGAATGAGGATAACTAATGCATTACTTGAGCATTATTCAGATATTTATTTAAAGTTTAATGAGTGCTATACTATTCTGAAGGTAAAATACTTAGGTCTATGATGACAAATCCTTATTATGTTAAAAAAAAACAGAATGCTGAAACTTAGTTCTTACACAAATCCAGCTGGAACATGTCATTAAAACAGACAGGTGTGTCCCAGCCTCCAAAAATGAAGATTTTTCCCTGCATCACACAAGCAGAATGCCTGGGCAGGAAAAAAAAAAAAAACATACCATATATATATATATATATATATATATATATATATATATATATATATATATATATATATATATATTATACATGCATATTCCCTGCATCGATTTTAAGCAGTTTTTACTTATTCAGATCCAATTATTTTGCTTTAGATTTTTCTTTCCTTGTCGCTCACTCACCCTGAGCGTGGAGCAGGCTTGTTTCCATTGACAATGGGCTGGTACCAGATGGCCATTTCTGGGTTGAAGATGTAGAGAGAGTCACTGCAACCGTCAGGCTCAGGATGGGGGCGCGGAAATACCCCTCCAAACACAAAGAGCTCTCCCCTGAACAATGTGCAGCTGTGGTAGGCCAGAGGAGGAACTTTACCTTGTGCCTGTGAAAGTAAAATTTTTTTTTGTTAATAGATCCGGTGGAGCATATTTACAGACAAATAAATTAGCCTGGCTATATAGTGTAACTGAATGTCACTGGGGATATATGTTATATATTAGAGCTGGGCGATATGGCCAAAAAAATTATCACGATAATTTTTTCTATATTGATCAATCTCGATAATTATCATGATATAAAATTTTCTAACACAGAGTACAGATGCGAAAAAAATAATACTAGAGTTGTACTAGTATTTACTAGTACTAGTATACTAGAATTAACATTTGGATATCGA
>BRDA01000250.1:0-12188 GCA_036984385.1 Crenuchus spilurus | reverse complement strand
AAACATCTGACAAACACACATAAAAACCAGAGGGCAGCAGATCATGTGAAAATATAATATTTATGTCATTCTCAAAACTTCTGGCCATGACTGTAGATTTTCATACCATTGACATATTTTTCTTTATTCAGCATTTATGCATCTTCTGCTCTGCACTTTCACAGAAGCCATTAATGTGCTTTGCGATATTTGTGGGTTTTTTTTGGTAATATTAGATTATTGTTTTTCTACTGTTGTGTTAAGTTTTTGGTTTCTATCTTTTGAAATTCATTAGATTATATTTTTGTTAATATTTTGGGTTTAGTTTAGTTTTTTTATTTTCTATTTATTTTCTTTAATTGTAGTGAAGCTAGCGAATAGCTTAATGCTAGCTTCTGCAGCAGCAGCTGCTGCCGCCGCCGATAATACCGCATACCGCAGTATTTTCTCAAGCTCATACCAAGGTATGAAAAACACCAATACCGCCCAACCCTATCAGACAATATGTTCATAACCATCTGATATAATAACTTGGTGAAGGAGCTTTTAGACTTCATATGTCTGGTTACCATAAAAAACTGAACTGTTCTGGATGTAAAATGAATGACTCTGATGCATCTTAATGTGTCATATGTTATAATATGGATATTTTGTGTTTTAATGTGTGTGTATATTTGTTGTATTGAGGGATGCTCTGATCAGGTTTTATGCTGTCGATCACTGATACCAATCACTATGAGTGCCGATCACTGATACCAATCAAATGGTTTGGCTTAAAGTTTTTAAAATTTAATTATGATGAGGTTGGCTACGTGATATATAAAAAGGAACCATAAAATCTCCTTAATTTAGACAAGAACAAAAAAAAAAATACAAAAAACTTTGCAGCAACTATTCAAGTCAAAAGGACAACTGAACAATACTTACATTTACCTGCTATCAGTAACACAATCTTTAACAGACTGAAAACATTAAGACTCAACAGGTTAAATACATTGCCTGAATCAAATAATGTCAAGTGAAAAAGGGAACATTCAGTCTTTTTTAATAAAGAGGAGCATCTCAGCTTTCTAAGTAATGAGTCTGTTCCTGTGCTCATCGACAGTGTTGGATGCAGTGCTGAAAAAGTGCTCACTCTCCACACTTGTGCAGTGAGACTCAAAAACTCACCACACTGCGCCCAGTGTTTGTTCTTTAAATGTCGTATTAAATTTGTTGTGCTGAAGCATTTTAACAAGTTTCCCCCGTGAGGTATTTTTCCGTTGCAGGATGCAAATTTCACTCTCACAGACAGTATACAAGTTCAGACGGCAGACATGTTTGTTTAGTTTAGGATTTGCCAGTGTGCGCCTACACAGTGGGAAGGGGACACTGCCCACAGTGCCTCTGCAGGCTGCAGGTGTGAACTATAGGTGATTGTTTTTTGTGATCGGCAATGAAAGGCATTGATCGGCATACACCAATCACATACTTTTTCATGGAAATCGGCCAATAACGATCGGTGGCCGATCGATTGGAACATCACTATCTAAGTGATTAAACACCTAAAACTTTCACTCACCTACACGCCTGTGAAAATCTTATTTGATTTGACATGTAATTCTGCTGTAATACTCAGCCTTACGTGTGTAGTGCTCATCACTGAACATTCGGGCTGCTCTGGGTGAGAGACGGTCCATCCCCAGAACTTTGTGCATCTGCCCAAAAGCTGCCAGCCGCAAAGCCACCTGGGAAACAAAGAAACAAATCAGCAGAGTCAGAAACAGAAATCACTGTGTGCATGTACTCGAGACTGTGTGTAATGATTTCAGTTCAGCATGTAAACAGGATCAACCTATCAGACAGAAGTGGGCGGAAAGCAGAGGGGCTTATGATAGACACACCCACAAGGTTTTTAATTTATAGAGGTTTTGACTTTGAGGTTTGATGCGTTAGAGGCCAGTTTATCTAAATGCTTTGCTGGAGAACCTTAATTAGGGCTGGATTTTCCCCAAAACAGCACACAGATCACTGTTAACGGGTACAGCAGCATTACACTGTATACTCTGTCTATAATGCTTACTACAATGCTTTTAAGCCCAACATGTTCTTCTGAAGAGCTTTTATTTATCAGAAACAAACCCGTATGTGCAAAACTTGCTAAGGACAAATAACACTAATGCAGAAAATGTAAAAAAATGCCCTGACGTCATGTGTAAAAAAGGCTGGCATCTGTAACTTCAGCCGTAATGTGTGTACCTGCGCACTCTGAGTAATATCTTCACGTTGTTGGCTGGACAAATAGCTGCTAGCGTCTGTATTCTCTCTCTCACACGGGTCAGCTACACCAGGACCATCTGCACAGAGTGAACCAACAGCCCTGAATAAAGTGATTCTGATTAATTACCCTCTGAAGAAGAGTACATGAACAGCTACATACAGAAACATTGAAGTGTTTTATATGTACAGCATAAAAACTATGTTTTTGATGTTTACTGTTTGTGAACAAAACTTTTACCATCCAGTAGGATTCCAGAAGCCAAACACTCGAGCACTCTCCTCAGTGATTCACCTGGACCCATCGGCCTGTCACTGGTGGATAAGGCCCGTTCACACAACAGTTCCAGAATCTGCAGAAAAACACAGAAAAACTGTAACACAACCACCTAACCAACAAACCCATGTCACCAAACCAAACCACAGCACCAACATAACTCCCTTACCAAAACAACCTCTTTATCAGAACAACCACAACACCAATATAAATACACCAACACAACCACAGAACCAATATAACACCACCAACATCTGAGAACCCCAGTACCAGCACAACCACAGCACCAAAACACACATCTTACCAACACAACCACAACACCCATATAACACCACCAACATAACCACAGCACCAACACCACAAACAAAATGCCAGTACCAGCACAACCACAGTACCAATATAACACCAATGCAAACCTCTCACCTACAAAACCATGTCACCTACACAACCACAGCACCAATATAAAACCAACCTAAAACTTGTACCACCCCAACCCCTTTAACAACACAACAGCACCACCAAAATACACCTCTTACCAACACAACCACAACAAAACCATGTCACCAACACAACCTCATTAACAACAAAACCATGTCACCAACACAACCACAGCACCAACACGCCATGTCACCAACACAACCACAGCACCAACACACCCACAGCACCAATATAACAAACACAAGCCCAATACCACCAACAGAACCCCTGTAAAAACACAACTACAGCAGCAAAACACACCTCTTACCAACACCCATATAACAACAATATAACCACAGTGCCAACACAACCACCAAACAACTTTCTTACCCACACAGCCACGATACCAACATCACAGTGCATTACAGTTCTACAGTGTGTATAACTACACAATGTATTACAGTTACAATGTATTATAGTTGTACAAGCTATTAGAAATGTACATTGTATTACAGTTATACAGTGCATCACAGTTGCAATGTATTGCAGTTGTACAGTACATTGCAATTGTACAGTGCTTTATAGCTGTACAGTGTATAGCTTACCCATCCTTTGAGAGGGGTCCAGGTAGGGATGCGAGCGCAGAGGTCTCTGAGGACTCGGATCACCATCACACATGACTCCAAAGTGTTAACTTTTGCCTGTCAGCACCAAAAACACCAAATCACACTCACACTGACACATATCTACTCTAAGATGTCACTAACATTACAGATTTCAGACCTTTCACTAATGGACAGATCTCTGTCCACCAGCTGAACATATAACAACAGTATTTGAGTCAAACGTCCACATTTAAATGAAAATTATCAGTTAAAACAGCTTCTGTGGACATTTCATCATTCAAATACTCAGAGACCCTAAACAGACGTTTTCACCAAATCGGGTCAGACACACTACCTACCAAACATCTGAGGACACCTACCTACTCTGAAAGGTTCATATATCTTACTTCCTCTGCTACTTTGTAATAAATTCACATATTAATAGAATATTGACAATGTTCATTTATGTTATCTCCTAAATATTCACATTATTTTAATAATAACTGTCCATTATTCAGAAAAAACTTGTTCTTCATATTACAATTAAATTGTAATTTTAATTTATTCTAAAACACTACTTATAAACAAAAACCTGTACACAAATCCAATCTATACAATACACCAGTCTGTACACTACAACTGAATCTGCACACTATAATATCCTGTAAACCACAACTGAATTTATACACTACACACCTGTACACTACAATTCAAAAAATATTTTCATCAGTTTCATTATCAGGGTAAAATTAATACAAGCTGAATATCAGTATATAATTAATTAATATTGCTATTAACATATCTGATTGGTTGGTCCTGATTTAAACTGTGATAACATTAAAACTGATTATTAAACATTTACAAAAGATTTACACATAAAAGTCTCAGCAAAAGTATTAATGCTAAAAAAAAAAATCAATGAATTAATACAAAGTGAGGTGTCCCCATACGTTTAGCGGGCAGTGTATCATGCCCGGGTTCCCACGGTAACGGCAGATCAGAGTTTAAGATGTCGACAGATAAAAACGAGGTGCAAACCTGGAACCACTTGGTGTGTCTGAGAGCGGCGAGAGAAGAGAGGCATTTCTGCCTGTCCAGAGTGTCCGGGGCCGAGGCCGACTCTACAGCGCGGGGGTAAAGCAGAAACGCACAGTTTGACCAAGGGGCCTCTGACCTCTATGCAGGGGGTGGAGTCAGCCTACATGCCCACAGAAGGGGCAGAGAAAGGGGTGGAGTCTGCAGGCTGAGACAAACTCCATCACAGCACTTTATGAACTCTCTGTGGTTCAAGACTTTAACCCAGCTGAAACATAACAGCCTAAATTTAGCCCACCTTACCCAGCTTTAACTGATCAGGCAAGACATGTTGGGTGTCTGAAAGGCTACAGAACTCTACCTGGTGTCAATCCAGAGCAGTTACTCAGCTGTGATTGTAGTGATTATATGATTTGTGTGCAGTAGAGCTAGCAGAACAATACTACCAGGTACTGGAAGACAACAGTTAGGTTAGCTCTTTGTAAACTAAGATTAATTAACCACTCTGCACAGGGGTGCATTGATTTTTTTCCCCCAGATCTGATACAGATAATGATTATTACTAAGTGACACTTATAAATAAATGTAACAAATAAGAGTAAAAATATTCTATGTAGTGTTAATACTAGCAGTCTTATTACAGGATATCAGTAAGCATGCTGATCATCAGACGCACATCTTACACAGGGCACTGAAAAGCATGTTTGACTGGATTTACTCCACATTGGGCCAGATTTCTGCCAATCAGATAGAGCTGTAAGTGGGATATTGGGTCAGATTGTGTTTGTGTCAGAAGTGTGCATAGATCCAATAAAAAGGTCCAAGTGCAAATTCTGATAATGTTAGAATATTAGATATGATTATCAGTCTTGATTATCATTCAGGGCTGATAACCAGTGAAGCCCTACTTAACCCCATGCTGACTGGTGAGGTATTACTTTTCATTACGTTAGCTGCATTCACAGCTTTGAAACTATAGAAGAAACCTTTGGACACTAATCATGTCTCGACTGATCAGCTACGTATGACATTACAGAAGAGAATTGAAATCTGATTCATAATGTATATGTGCATAAAAAGTCTGCTAAATGAAAAGTCATTTAATGTTAATGCAGACTAATGACACCACACCAATTTCCCTGCCTTAAGGCTCAGCTGCCCCTCCCCCTGAGAGTCAAAGAGCTTCCGGTTGGTCAAAAGTCCACCGTCCCTAAAAACTCACACACTAGAAGGCCTGGCTGAGGAGGGAGCTTTTGAAAAATCACAGAAACACAAATAAATTGATTTAATTAAATTCACAAAGTCGCAAGCAGGGTCAACGCTGCAGCAAAACCTGCCACTAAACGACACCTGATCAGACCAGTAATAAAGGCAAAGCAGCTTAGGATAGTATCAGAGCACATCAAACAGTACAGAGACATTTAAACAGACTTTAAATATCTGCAGGTTTATCCTAAAAGGACTGAATTAACCTTTTGCTGCAAAGCAAACCCTCAGCAGAGTATACGTACGTTCGCAGGTTTCCACTTAGAGTGAAACGATGAGTCACGTTTCACACTATAAAGACAAAGTGAGGAAGAGAGCCTTCCCCCGAGTTATTATAAAGCTCTTATTAGTCTGTGTGTGTGTGTGAGGGGCTGCTGGTCATTAAACCGGTCGGTATGTCTGTACCTCCTGAACTCTGACTCTCTGTCTGATCTCGGACCACTGGAGACGTCAGATGGACCTGCAGCTTGAGCACCGGCTCTTTAACCGTCTTCACCAGGATAGCAGCGTCATCCGCAGACGGAGTGATCACATACTCAACATCTGTCTGCGTCTGCACAAACAACGCTCAGTTGATAAAAACTTTCAGATTTAACACATTCGGTCTGAACCTGTTAAAGGGGCCATATCACACAGTATATAAATGCTGCTGCAGATTAAAAACTTAATTACACTGCACTCTGTGAGGTCACAAAAACAGTACCGGTACATTTAAGCATATCTGCAGTTTAGTCCCGCCCATTCAAATAAAAGTTATTTTATTTATATTTTAAAGAGAATCCTCTCTTGTAGCTCTACCCTCTGCACTCTACCAGAATCCTCTATTATAGCTCCACCCATTGTACACTTTATCAGAAACACCTATCTTTTAGCTCCACTTGATTAGAATCCTCTCTTGTAGCTTCACCTTGCTAGTGTGACTGTAGCTTATCTGCTAATATTTTAAATGACTATTAGAACATTAATCGAATAAAGTTAGCTGTGTGTGTGTGTTACCTCTAGTACTTCAGTGAGTTTATCAGAGACGAGCTTCAGTATTGTGTTGGTTGGCATGCTGCTGCACAGCAGAACCAGCTCCAGGTCCAGATCCTCTTTCAGCAGGAGGCCCTTTGCCACCAAACCGACCCGCAGAACTCCCTTCAGTTTAGTCTCTGAACCTGAACTGTACATACAAACATCAGCACTTACTTAACTGTGTCATGATCTGTTCATCCACTGACAACAACCAAACTGACCTTCTGGACTAAGCACCTGGACCGAACCACAACAAATAACATCAGGGTCAATTTCTCGTCCTGTCTCCCTTCACTCCAGCATGTCTCTATTAACAGTAAACTCCATCTAAAGATGATCAGCTTATGAGTTTATCATCATTTAAAAATAGCAGTTTTGATTGATTTTCTCCTCTCGATTTCCTATAATTAAATATAATCAGATCGTTTCCTGATCAGATGTTTAATGTGAGCGATGCTCTCGTCTCCTCTGTGAAACCAACCTTTCTGTCTACTCTGGCTTGTTGATATCCTAAAGTTGTAATGTGTGATTCTGAAGAAAGCTGCAAAATCTCACAAAAATCTGTGAGTTGGTGGAGTTTTTTTTTTTTTTTTTATTGTCATGTTTAAAACCACACACCATACATCAATGACAAAGACCTACAGACATCGAAATATATAATATTTAGGTACATACAACTCAAAATCTAAAAATAAAAAAACAGCAAGGAAAAAGGGAGGGCAGCTTCAGTTCAAGAGTTTTTGTCATTTCAGCTATACACACAGAAAACCAAACAACATTCCTTCAGGGCCAGGTGCAACATGGAACTCAAGCACAAAGAATACAATACAACATACAACATACAATAACTACAAGCCCTAATAAAAACACAGAACAGATTTTTGGACCAACTAGACTACGACATTACAGGACGATGGACAAATGTGATGTTGGTCAGTATGTGGTACTGTGTGATATTTAGCAGCAGACTACAGAGTTATAGCAGGAGTATTATAATTTTAGCAGCAGTTTTATAGTATAATGTGCAAATATTGCAATGATTACGGGGTCAAAAAAGTGCTATGCAAATGTGCATTGGTATTTATTCCACGACAGTAAGACGGTGTGCAGTTTTGATACCCAGGGCTTGGGAGAGGGTGAGAGAGACAGAAGGGGAGAGGGAGACCGAGAGACAGACAGAGACAGAGAGAGACATTCTCCACAGCTGAAACTGGCTGACCATTTACAGGCGGCATTTCTGTAACACAATGATGCGTCACTTCATGTTCATGTGACGCTCAATATTAAACTCAATATTTTGAATGAGTTTATGACTTTCTTACTGATTGATTAGCTGTTCATTATGCATGGTAATCATTGCATGATCATAATTTTCTACACTATTTATTAATTGTGGGATTTTTCTACATGTATATCTGGTCCCACTCCCACATTGTCTGGACTGACTGACCGCATGCTCCCTCCAAAAACAATTACATTTAGTCTCGCACCGCAAGATACCCAGGGCTTAGATAGATAGACAGGTCCCACGTGCATCCCTCTACAGTGAGGGTCTAAATGCTGTGGTATGTTCTATCAGAAGATAGCTGGATGAAGAGACCATGTGACATATGATGGGTCCTCCACAATGCTTAAAGCTTTCCAAATGCAGTGCTTGTTATAAATGTCTGTGATCTTCTCAGCTGTCCTCATTATACACTGGAGAGTTTTGTGGTCAGATGAGCTTCCCTCAGTCTTCTTAGAAAGTAGAGATGCTGTGGGCTTTCTTACTTATGGGGCTGGTGTTGAGGTTCTCCATCAGCTGAACATTAAGGAATTTGGTGCTTCTGACAATCTCAGTGGAGGAGCTGTCAGTGTTCTGTGGAGTGTGGTTTCTCTGTGTTCTTCCAAAGTTAAAAAACCATCTCTTTAGTTTTGTCAACATTCAGAGACAGGTTATTGACTCTGCAATAGTCCGTTAATCCCTTCAAGTCTTCTTTGTAAGCTGACTCATTATTCACACTGATGAGACCCATCACAGTCGTGTCATCTGCAAACTTGATGTGATTAGAGCTGTGCACTGCTGTACAGTCATGAGTGAGTAAAGTGAACAGAAGTGGATTGGGCACGCAGCCCTTAGGAGCTCCAGTGTTCAGTGTGGTGGTGTTGGAGGTGTTTGTACTGATTCATACAGACCAAGGTCTCCCAGTTAAGAAGTCCAGCTTGTGAAATAAGGTAAAAACTAAAACTTTACCTTATGGGTGGTGCATAAAAAAATAAAAAGATACAAATAAGGGGTTATCCCTTAAAGATAGGGGGAACTACTGCCTGCCTTTTATCTGATCAATGAGGGGTTGCCAAAGTCTGCCAAACTTATTAACTGAATCTTGAAGGATGAACCTGAGTTTTTCCAAACTGAAACACTGTATAACATCAATGAAGAGAACTCAATGAAGAGAAAGTGGGTGGTTGGGGCTGTTTCCATTGCTGTAAAATTAGTCTATATTCTAATAACAATACAGATCTACTAATAACAATGGTGGAACCCCTAAGAGAATCACCCTTTCAAACCACACCAAAAACTGAAAGCACAGGATCAGGCTTCACTGGGCCACCCTGAAGCTCTGATAGAATATCAAAAATGGAAATTCAAAACTTACAAAGTCAAGGACAAGACCAAAACGTGACCCAGAGAGGCTAGAAATGCACCACAATGATCACAAATAGAGTTTAAACCAAGATAAATCCTAGACAGCCTAACCTTTGAGTAAAGAATCTTGTGGAGTTTATGTTTACATCCACCTTAATTAGTCTGGCCTGGACTGTGTGTTCAAATGAGGCTAAACTCAGAACCACATTGGACAACAACAATCAAACTGTGCTGTGTAACTGATTATGGCCAATTTTGTAGAAATATAAGTACTGATACTACCACGGTTTTAAAATATGTTATTACTGTCGTCTGAAGAAACATAGAGCAATTTCTTATCTCTCAAAAGGTTTTGATACAGAAATTCACTCACCAGCTGTCAGATTAAACTGACTAACTTTCCAGATTTCCATCAGCTCTGTTAACAAGTCTTTGTATCACACTTCAGAATTCTTTAATAGGCATATTTTATACATTAATATGAAGTTCTGTTATCACACACTCAAAGTATCATCTTGATTATAACCAGATATAATGTACACTACTCTGTACTGAAGCTCTCACCTCTCAGCACCGCCATTGACAGTCTCTTTATTGTCCATCCAATCTGAAACCGTCTTTAGCCCCTGCTCTATGTGAGAAATCATGTTCTGCACAGCCTGTAGCTCATCTGGAGATGGATACACACTTGCATGTTTAGCCTTCACATGACGGTCCTCGTTAAGAAAGGTGCGCTGGGGTGGAGGCTTCATGACCTGTAAACAAATGTGTGTTTAATACTGTTTCAATGGCAGCTGAACATACATTAGCCAACAAAGAATTCAGAGACTGACCTGTTCTCTGTTAGGAAACGTAACCTGTCTCTTCTCCCACTCATCCAGGTACGCATGGTAGTGTCGGAGGTCCTCCTCATAACATAGACAGTCATACCAATAACGCAACTCCTCAAACCTGAGAGGAAATAGAATTTAATTACAGACAATAATAAACAAATGTTGGACATCATTCAACACAGTGTTCAGACACAAATCAATATATACAGTTAAGGTAAAAAATTATTAGCCCCTGTATGAAACAAATCTCTTTTATAACAAAGCAAGGAATTTTCAACATAGCATTTATAAACATCCTAGTTTTCTTTAGAAAGTTTAAATTATTTTTATTTGCATACTATAACATTACTATTTTAAAAGAAACAAAAATCAACTGGGTCAGTATTATTAGCCCCCTTAAGAACTGACTTTTTCATTGAGCCATAGCACAAAACACTGCTGTGCAATGGTGTACTTAACTCTGTAATGATGAAAGTTTGTTATATCAAGTCACAGCTGAGGGTTATCTCCCAATTGACACACAGTATAAAAGCTTCAGCAAGCATTTAGGCCATCACTTGAGAAAGCATCACTCCAAAAAAATCAGTTTAAAATTGATAAAAATAATTACTGATGCTTACAAAGCAGATGCTTACAAAACACAATCCCTAGAGCCCAGCACAGAAATTAATTGCAAGGTTACAGACCAAGAAAAGTCTCCCACTTCTGCAGAAAAGACTTTCAAGCCTAACTGAAGTATGCTAAGGAGAACCTGGAGAAAGGTTATGCATACTGGAAGCATGTCCTTTGGTCAGATGAAGCTAAACTAGCGCTCTTTGGCCACAGAGACATTGCTCATGTTTGGAGGAATAAGGGAGAGGCTATAACACAAAGAACACCATCCCCACAGTGAAACATGGTGGTGGGAGTTTTATTCTTAAGGTAGCCTTAACGTTACTGGCAGAGGTTGGCTGTTTTGTGTTCATTATTACCTGTCATAATCTCGAGGATGAAGTGTGTGTCCCTCCTGAATCAGACCATCCCAGTAGAGCAGCTCCTCATAGGCCTGGTGTTCATCCCACACAGGATAAGGAAATCTCTCTCTTTGCATTATAAATCCTTATTCTAAATTCTAAAATCTGCAAACACAGTAACAGAAAAGTCACTGCAGTTAGTCATATGCTGAAATATTCAAATGTCATGAAAAAGCTCATTTACTGACTAATTTCACCTTCAAATTAACTGCTAATCCTAGAGGTTAACATAATTGTACCACTCACAAATATGTAATATTGGATTATTTTACTCAATAAATAAATGACCACGTATTACAAATATTTTGTCAACCAATTGGGTTATCTTTATCTACTTTTAGGACTTCTTATCTGATGAGGTTTTAGGTCATATTTACGCAGAAATATAGAAAACAGAAAAGGGCTCACAAGGTTTCAAGTACCACTGTATTACACATAATGTTACATATTTTACAAGACAAGTCTTTTTTTATGGTGATCAGTATTACTTACAGACATGGCCGAAAGTGTTGGCACCCCTGAATTTTTTCCAGAAAATGAAGTATTTCTTCCAGAAAATTATTGCAATTACACATGTTTTGTTATACACATGTTTATTTCCTTTGTGTGTATTGGAACAACAAAAAAGCAGAGGAAAAAAAGACAAATTTGACAATTTCACACAAAATTCCAAAAATGGGTTGGACAAAATTATTGGCACCATCAACTTAATTTGGTTACACACCCTTTAGAAAAAATAACAAATCAATCACTTCCTATAACAATCAGCAAGCTTTTTATACCGCTCAACTGGAATTTTAGACCACTCTTCTTTTGCAAACTGCTCCAAGTCTCTCATATTTGAAGGGTGCCTTCTCCCAACAG
>BRDA01000245.1:16992-34471 GCA_036984385.1 Crenuchus spilurus | reverse complement strand
CTGCTGTGGACTGGATGGATGGGGCTAAACTGCTGTGGACTGGATGGGTGGGGCTAAGCTGCTGGTTACTGGATGGGTGGGGCTAAACTGCTGTGGACTGGATGGGTGGGGCTAAACTGCTGTGGACTGGATGGATGGGGCTAAACTGCTGTGGACTGGATGGGTGGGGCTAAGCTGCTGGTTACTGGATGGGTGGGGCTAAACTGCTGTGGACTGGATGGGTGGGGCTAAACTGCTGTGGACTGGATGGATGGGGCTAAGCTGCTGTGGACTGGATGGGTGGGGCTAAGATGCTGTGGACTGGATGGGTGGGGCTAAGCTGCTGTAGAATAAAAGGGTGTATCTGTAAATGTGTTTAGTGACATCACAAAAGCAATGAATTACTGAGAACAGCTTGTCTTTGCAGTTGGTCTGTATTTGTGTGTGTATTGGTCTGTATGTGTGTGTGGACTGAGGAGTCAGTTTTCTATTTAATTACTTTAAACTGTTTACAGAAAGATATGGGGAAAAGATGGAGGGATGCAGAGAGGGAGGACAAAAAGTTACAAAGAAAAAGGTTGGGACGGACCATGAGAAGCAAATGAGAGTCAAAGAAGGGTGTGTACTGAACCAGAGGGAAACGAAAGGAGGGGAGAGAGAGAAGGGGAAAGGAGGAGAGCAAGGGGGTTGAGAGAGAAAGAGGAAAAGAGAGCAGGAGAATGAGAGAGGGGAAGGGGACCGATATCAAGAAAGAGACCAGAAGAGAGATTGAGTGCAGGAGAAAAAGGAGACATGGAGAGAGGCAGGGCGATAGGAGGAGAAAGAGAGATGAAGTGAGGGAGAAGGAGAGAGAGTGTAATAGTTGTTAGCTTTTCGGCTCAGCTCTGCCTCTTGTTTCTCCCCGACTACCTCTCTGGCTTCATGTTGGAATATTGTGGCTTTTTCTCTTCATTTCTCTTCGTTTCACTTTCTGAGAAAAGATGTATGAAAGACACAGACGGCGATATACGCTGTGGTCTAAAACAGACCGGACTGCAGACGTGCTTCTGCTGAAGGTACGAATGTTAGTACATTTTAAATACGAATGTTAGTACATTTTAAACATATACATGTGGGTCTCTGCAAAAACTGAGACGAAAAGAGAAAACAAACGAGACCACGACTCAGATTACTTTTGTGAGCTGTATGTTGTGTGTAATGATGATATTGGCATGTTTTACCATTTAGTGAATAAAAGCTCCTCCTCAAAGGCTCCTGAATCACATTTAATTGATTTTAAGTGAAAAGTGTCAATAAGTTGACACATCTTCAACACAGCAAGCAACATATTTTAGTGCAGAGGTACCCATGTGGATTTTTTCTGGTCTGGTATGATGATTAACAACTGATTGCAGTCAATAACAAAACCAACCTGATCATTTAAAGAGGACATATTATTAAAAACTCATAATTTCAGTGTTTTTTATTCCAGTATTTGTGTATAGTTGTGTTCAACTATATGCAGCCTACGTCAGAACAGCTGAGCTGTTCAAACATTGTTACTCTAGTTACATCATAAGGGGACTTGGCTCCACCCATTATCTCACTGTCTCCTCCCACAGTAAAAATACTGATCAGAAGGAATAAAATATTAAACAGGCAGACAACAGTCAGTCTGCACAGAATCTACTCATTTCTCTGTGGAACAGGACATTCATATTACAAGATTAATCCTCATTGGTTATTAGGAAGAGGGGTGGAGTGAGTAGTGTCTCATTTGCATTAAAGAAACACACTCAATTGAGTCTTTAAAGAGATGAGAAAGCAGACTGTTTTGTATTTTGGCTATAAAATGTGACGGACATCTCATTAAGACTGTTTGAGTTGTGAAAATGGGCTGGATGATGTCCTCTGCAGCTATTTAATGTAAAATAATTCAATATTTAATCTATTTTAATCACAGGGAGTCAGCATATGGGCCCGGTAACAACAATTTTGTTTTTTGTTTTTTTCATTTAATATCAAATCATTTATTGGTTGCAAACATTGTGCATCTCTAATGTTCAGTATGTTTGTTAAATTGTGTGTGAGGGAGAGATATGCAACGTGTTCTGTAGAAATTTGAGAGTTTATGAAAACTATTTTTTTTAAAGAAGTCTTTAAATATCACAATGTTTTATTTCATACATTTATTTCGAATATATTAGACAGTGGATCTTATGTGCTGGAAATGGAATGGTTGGAGCTAATCTGCTATAGGCTGAACAGGTGGAGGAAAACTGCATTAGGCTGAATGGGTGGAGCTAAACTGCTGTAGGCTGAATGGGTGGAGCTAAACTGCTGTAGGCTGAATGGGTGGAGCTAAACTGCTGTAGGCTGAATGGGTGGAGCTAAACTGCTGTAGGCTGAATGGGTGGAACTAAACTGCTGTAGGCTGAATGGGTGGAACTAAAATGCTGTAGGCTGAATGGGTGGAACTAAAATGCTGTAGGCTGAATGGGTGGAACTAAAATGCTGCAGGCTGAATGGGTGGAGCTAAAATGCTGCAGGCTGAATGGGTGGAGCTAAAATGCTGCAGGCTGAATGGGTGGAGCTAAAATGCTGCAGGCTGAATGGGTGGAGCTAAAATGCTGCAGGCTGAATGGGTGGAGCTAAAATGCTGCGGACTGAATGGGTGGAGCTAAACTGCTGCGGACTGAATGGGTGGAGCTAAACTGCTGTGGACTGAATGGGTGGAGCTAAAATGCTGTGGACTGAATGGGTGGAGCTAAAATGCTGTGGACTGAATGGGTGGAACTAAAATGCTGTGGACTGAATGGGTGGAACTAAAATGCTGTGGACTGAATGGGTGGAACTAAAATGCTGTGGACTGAATGGGTAGAACTAAAATGCTGTGGACTGAATGGGTGGAGCTAAAATGCTGTGGACTGAATGGGTGGAGCTAAAATGCTGTGGACTGAATGGGTGGAGCTAAATTGCTGCAGGCCGATTTGTACAGAAAGAAAAAGCTAATTAAATTAGCTACTACTTTAAAATTCATGGTCAGTGGATGTACTGAAAGTGTATTTTGTCATATATGCAGTATGAGGGTGGAATGAGTGAGCTGAGCTAAGTTTGAGTGTGGAAAGAGTGTGTTGGGGAAAGTTTGAGTGTATGTGTGGAGGGAATGCAGGGCTGATTAGAGTTCACTGAATGCCAGAGGGGTGTGTGGCTCATGCTGTGTCTGGGTGGAGTAGACTGAGGGTCTGTTTTCTCCTTTTGCTCCATTCACGCACTACCTCTGGTGTTATATCAGTTATATGTACTGATTTCCATCAGCCAAGACATGTTTCAAGTCCAAATTTTGCTTCTTTAGTTTAGAACTGGAGCTGTAACTTTGCTGAATAGAAACACCATCACCAAAACTTCAAAACCTGCTCATATCTCATCCAAATGTTAATGAAGATCTCACAGACTAGTGGATGTGGTTTGGAGTACACAGTATGACTTACTGTTAGCTTTAACAAATAACAAAAACTTGTGTGGCTGAATGCTCCATTGGCCATCTTGGAGCAGGAAGTGTTGATCTGGAATCAGTTTTAGGGTCGTAAATAGAGGAATCTGATCAAAGATCAGTCTTTTACCAGTCCTTTATTTATAACAAGGTTTCTATTTTTTTTCTTCATCTTTATAGTTCACAGTACATTATTCTGTGTACTAAACCACACCCACTAGTCTGACATCTTTGTTTATATGCCTACCAGGTTTATTGTAATTAAGTGAAGTGCTCGTATTAAGAAACTCATTTTAAAAATAAAACGTGAACATTTTAAGGAAAATGCAAAGTGATTGCATACTCTTAAGGTGGTTGCATGGGTATTGCTTGGTGGTTGCTGTGGTCTCCCTGCAAGTTGCGAAAGTGCTTCTACACAGGTTTTATTGTGTTTCATGGTTCTCATGGTTGTTGCTTTAGACTGCTAAGTAGCTGCTAAAGTGTAACCAGGTTGTCGAAAATGTGTTTCTAACCAGTTGCTATGCTATTTATATTTGGTGCTGTAGGAGTCTAAGTGGTTGCAAAGATGCTGATAACCTGTTAATATGGTATTTGAAGCACTTTTACAGAAATGACTTGGCTTTTTAGGTGATTTAGTTCTAGTGTTAGTAGTGTAGCTCTAGCTTTAAGTTAAGCATCATTGGAGATTATTCCTTTGATTAATTGTTAATTTTTCAGACTCTTAACATGGACTTTCAAAGGCTACGTTCACCTTACCAAGCCCAAATCAGATTTTTTGCCTTGATGTGACACAGATCTAATTTTCAAATCTGATCTGAGTCACTTTCATATGTGCTCCTATATCCAATATCTGATTCGTGAGCATGCAACACGAATGTCAGATCAGATTTCATATTTCTGTACAGCTGATTAGTGCTAAACCAGTTCTGACTTCACTTCTGTTTACACACAGAGCAGCTACAACATCAGCCGGCTGGATTTTATTCACCTTCTCTACCTGATCTTGTACAGTCCACCAGCCGTTTACTGTCTTCCTGAGCTGAACACCATCAAAAAGCCAGCTACCAACACGTCTGTTTACCGGGTTTAATACAATCAATCTCACTAATACAGGGTTGCCAAAAATACGAATTGTCTTACAGAAAGACACCATGTACAAGCTGTAACTCTCCCAAAATCTTAAACATCTAATGAAAGACATTTGAAGAAGCTTTAAAAAGTGGATCTTCGTCTAATCTTTCTTTCATACAATTTATTTTGCTTTAGTGTACTGCATTTTTGCAAACCTGGCAACCCTGTACCAACATGACTTTTTGTGTTGGTGGTGATGCAGGTGCATGTTGTATCAGCGTGCACATGTGTATTGTTTCAGACAGATTTGTTCACATTACAGATACAGCTCACTTATGTTTATGAATGTGAACAGCCGAATCTGATCTGAGCAAAAAATCAGAAGTGAGTAATGAGGCTTGTAATGTGAACGTAACCAAAGATGATTTAATTCTAACTTTACAGACCTGACTGAAACTGACATAACATGACTTCTCAGAACATCGCTGAACATCTCTGCTATTTATTTAAGGTGCTGATAACCGGTCTCTGCTGGTTTTTAAGGTGTTGTTAGTTGGTTGCTATAATATTCCAGATGTTTTTTAAATGTATTTTTACAGAATCGACTAGGCTTTTAAGAGACTGTTGAGTTCTAGTGTTTACCAATGTTAGCCTTGCAGCTGTAGTTCTAAATTCACTGCTGACTTGGATCATCTCAGATTTGACTCTCACTTAAGAGACTTGACTGAGACATTTGTAAATGACTTGGTGAATGTCACTTCTATTTCATATTGAAAGACATCAGTGGCCCATCTGGTCATCTATACAGTGGAAAAAAAAGCAGCTGTGTGAAGGAGATCTGGTATGTGTCACTGGAGCCTTGTCCAGGTGTTTGGTCCAGTTTATTAGTGCAACCTGAGGGTGAATAAAGGAAAGAAACCCTCTGGATAGGTCATTTAAAGCAGCTCAAAGGAAATAAGCAGAGCTTGGGCTGAAGCTGCTGAGGCTTTGAAGCCGTGCTTCGCTGTTATTGAGTTTGATGTTCTTTGTGTTGTTGAGAGTCTGGTTGACACCTACTGAAAACCAGACCTAATTCTGACTACAAGTTTCTACTGCTGTTTTTGTCTGCAATGGTCAGTTTTACGAGGGTGAGTCAAAAATGTTTTCAATTTTCAGAAACTACAAATTGTACAAAACTGGTGGCAGTTAATGTGGCTGGTAGGTCTGTAGTTGATTTGGTGGTAGTTAACTGGGCAGGTAGGTGTTTAGTTGATTTGGTGGTAGTTAACTGGGCAGGTAGGTGTGTAGTTGAATTGGTGGTAGTTAACTGGGCTGGTAGGTGTGTAGTTGATTTGGTGGTAGTTAACTGGGCTGGTAGGTGTGTAGTTGATTTGGTGGTAGTTAACTGGGCAGGTAGGTGTGTAGTTGAATTGGTGTTAGTTAATTCGGCAGGTAGGTGTGTAGTTGAATTGGTGGTAGTTAATTTGGCAGGTAGGTTTGTAGTTGAATTGGTGGTAGTTAATTTGGCAGGTAGGTTTGTAGTTGATTTGGTAAGTGTTAATTTGGCAGGTAGGTGTGTAGTTGATTTGGTGGTAGTTAATTGGGCAGGTTGGTGTGTAGTTGAATTGGTGGTAGTTAATTGTGCAGGTAGGTGTGTAGTTGATTTGGTGGTAATTCATTGTGCAGGTAGGTGTGGAGCTGATTTGGTGGTAGTTCATTTGGCAGGTAGGTATATACTTGATTTGGTGGTTGTTAATTCGGCAGGTAGGTGTGTAGTTGATTTGGTGGTAGTTCATTTGGCAGGTAGGTGTATATTTGATTTGGTGGTAGTTAATTCGACAGGTAGGTGTGTAGTTGAATTGGTGGTAGTTAATTTGGCAGGTAGGTGTGTAGTTGAATTGGTGCTAGTTAACTGGGAAGGTAGGTCTGTAGTTGATTTGGTGGTAGTTAATTCGGCAGATAGGAGTGTAGTTGAATTGGTGGTAGTTAGTTTGGCCTGATTTTTTATTTTTTATTTTGCTGTTTTCTTCTCTTTTCTGCCACAGTTTTGTCTGCCGACTCATTCCCGTGTTTGATCTGATTGGGAATGGTAAGCTTGTGTGCAGAATGTTGATCAGACTTATAATTTCCATGTCGTTTCTCTATAGAAAAGGAATGTTGTGCAAGTTTTGTGTCTTTTTAATAAAGCACACTATGGCCACTGAAGCTACCATGCACAGTACTGTAGTGATTATCTAGCAAAACCCTAGCAACCATGTGGGAGACCATAGCAACCACCTAGATACATCTTAGCAGCCTCTTGGACGACAAGCTAGCAATCATCTCTCAACACTATTGTATCCACTCAGGAGACTGTAACAGCTGTCTAGCACACCACTGCAACCAGGGCACAGTACACCTTACTAACCACTTCAGAGCAACTACCTAAGTACTCCTGAACAACCACATACATTAGCAGTGCTCTAGCAGCCACCTGGGGATTGCTTAGACTGTGCAGTCAATGCGTTTTCTTCAGAAACTGCACTGATATTTTTACTGTCCTGCTGCTGTATGTCTGATTTCCCAGGCTGGGGAGTTTGAAGGTTAAAGTTCAGGGCACTTCCCGTTGTTAAGAGTGCATGCCGTCCCACAGGACAAAAGTTTGTATATTAAAGAGCTGCCTTGGATTGACTATATATGCCCTACATGTCCAAATGTTTGTAGACACCCCTGGTAATGAAAGCATTCAGCTACTGTAAGTTGTCACAGATATACAAATACATACACACAGGTTGTCTAGTATCTGTAGAGAAGTCCTGCCAATGGAATAAGACTAAACCTGAACCTGTTGACATCATGTCTAATGCCAAGTGTGGGCTAGAGGGGTATAAAACCTCCAGGTTTGAACTGTGGAGCAGTGGAACTGTGTTCTACTCCATCCAGTGCTTTTAGGATGAGTTCGGTATGAGGTGGTCTGGTGATCATCCTTGACCTTGCTAGAAATCAGATCCTCACAGCAATGCTCCAACATCTAGTAGAACACCTACTTGGACAGTAGTGATAACTTTCAACAGAGTTCAACGGGTTTGATTTGAGAAGAATCAATGAATGAGCAGGTGTCACAATATGGTACACGTATACCAACAGCATGCAAGGCTGAAGGTCTCTTGCTCCTCTCTGCTCCATATGTTGGTTATATGCAGTACTCTGTGTTCTTTCAGAAACTGGTTGTGGTGGTCCTTGTCAGTTTAATCAGTTTCAGCCTCAATTCTGAGGAGTTTCCTGTGGACTGAGATGTTTAGCACTGCTGGTAGACTGTATGACTGTACACTTCCATACACCTGCACATTCAGCTACTTCCTTCACACTGTGGCATTAGTCTGATTTTGGGTTGTAATAGAGAGCTTGCCTTCTTATGAGAACATTATATGTTGCAGTGTTCCTGTGAGGGTTTTATTGTCCTCAGCCACAAGAGCAACGTTGAGGCCAGGTACTGATGTTGGACACTAACGGGAGCTCCATCACTTCACACTGCTCTACTTCCCAATGCTTGGTGGGCTTTATGCCACCTGTAGTGGACAGAGGGACTGAACTATGCAATTTCACCCAGAGACGCTGGGCCTGGCATCACGCCTCATATCTGCAGAAGGAACCTTCCTCCGAGCGTCAGGGAACCTGAAACAGCCTTTGAACTATCCCCAAGCTGACGACCACAGTGCCTCGGATCAGATAAGGGGACTCCAAGACTCCATCAAAGAGTCACTTTTGCTTAGAAACAAAAACCTGGGCCCTGTCAAGAATAACATCAGAAAAGGAGTTTCCCGGTCGTAAAAAACGCACTCACACCTCTAATCACCCACTCACTTCTAATCAGTAGCAAGATGGCCAGCCTCCTGGAGCCAGACACTTTCAGGTGTCACACAACCCAAAGAATTTGCATCTCTACAAATCCCCTGGCAAGCCACATGGAATCTGAAGAAGAGGCACGAAACGTCCATATAAACGTATTTTATTCAACATCAATCTAAAAGCCACTTACCTCAAATGATGTAACTTTGGGAAAGCTTTCATTTGATACTTTCTTTGACTAGGTTAACAGCTTTCAAGCCAAATCTGTGAACACCTGGACAGTTCACCCAGACACAAGGAAACACCATATATGGACCAACAGCTCCCCCTCCGGGATAGCCGAGCCAAGTATTTTTAATCACCCCCCACACACACACACACACACACACACACACAAGCAGCACTATTGGCTACACCGGTCTCGACACAAAACCGGCTGCCAGTACAGGCTAGGCCGTCTTCTGCGCTGACATGTCTGCCACTTCATTGGTCATAAAGTTTGGATTTAATAATCACAACGAGTTCCTCTACAAACGTAGTCCTGGAGTTTGCACACTGAATTGTTTTTTTGTGTGTTGTTGAAGCTTTGGTAGAAAAATACTTGAATATGTAATGACTATATGGATTTGTTTCTAATTGTATGGTGCTTGAAAACACCTGGCAATGTCTTAAAAGTGCTTGAAAAGTGCTTAAATTTCATTTTTGTGATGGTAACGTTTGATTTTCTTGTTACCTGTGCAGTTAAAGTCCTGTTAGACAGCTTTTTTGAATTTCTGTTCTAAAAATGCATAATAAATTTGATATTTGTTTGAATTTTCATTGTTGTTGATTAATTTTAGTATATTGGCTATTTAGTCCTGGCTTATTTTTTGTTTAGTACTGGTCTGGGCACAGTGTTGATGTTAGTTTATCTGTATGGCCTCTTCTTTGTTATTTTGGTCTCGACCCGGTCTCGGTGTCCATTGGTCTTGGTCTTGTCATGGTCTCGACCCTTAAATGACTTGGTCTTGGTCTTGGACTCGACTCCACAAAGTCTTGGTCTTGTCTCGGTCTTGGTCCCCTGTGGTCTCAGGAAGGTCTTGGACTCGGACAGTGCGGTCTTGACTACAACACTACCTGACATTTTGTTGATTTGTGCTTTTCATTTTTGTGACCCCTTCCACACTAAAGTGTCTCCTCTTAGACTGAGGCACAAGACATATAATACTAATTGGTCTTAGCATTATTTTTTGCTAGATCCTGCTGTGATTGGCTGAAAGGTGTGTCAGTCATCCATCTAGCTGAGAAACCCTTCTTTGTGAAGACTATCCCTCTCTCTCTTTGCTGATGGATGTATCTCGCCCACTCTTTCTGCACACAGTGGAGCCTTTCAGAACAGGCTGAACAATGACAGCCGCATGCACACACACTCCTAAGTGTAGGAGTTGTCCTAAGTCACATGCTGGCTGTGAGTTGGCGTTGTCATGTGGATAATAGATACTGATGATAATGACAATGATGGAGAAGAATGCTCCCTGTCTTGTTTTTCTTTCTGTATGGTGAAGCTGCTGTATATTATTATTAATATTTCATGCACTGTAAAGTGCAGAAGTTTCTGGTATAAATCTTACATATTCTACATTTTTTGTATTTTATATCCAATTCCAGTGTTTGTTGTAGACACAGACATAATTATGTTAGTATGACAATATTACTAATATGATTGTGATGCAATGGGTGGAGCTAATTGCAGTACACCAGTGGGTGGGGCTGAATCACAGTAGACAAAATGGGTGTAGCAAAACTAATGTGGATGCAGCTAAATGTAGTACACCAATGGGGTGGAGATAAAATGCTGTAGACTGAATGGGTGTTTGAAGGCTAAATTGGAGGAGTTGTACTACTGCAGGCTGAGTGGGTGAAGCTAAATTACAGTAGGCTGAGTAGGTGTAGCTAAAACATGGAATGCTGAGTGGGTGGAGCTCTGCTTTATGAGGCTGAATGTTCAGGGCTAAACTGCTGAAGGCTAAATGGGTGGACCCAAGTCATTATGCATTGTGGCTCTGTAATGTATAATGTGACATAAGCTTTAACTCTTTGGAGTCGGCAGACCCGCCTGCAGGAACAAAAACGAAATTCTGCATAAACACTTGTATAACTCTGTGAGATGTTTTCCTAGAAACAAAACGAAATATACCCCATAAACTGTAAAGGGTCTACTTTTCAAATATATATATTGCTTGAATCAAAATATATTTCTATATATTTGTGGGATGAGCTTAAATAAGCAGGCACACATTTGTGAGAACTAGTCAGATAGTTTTTCCCAGTTTGTTTTTCTGGCCAAACGACGCAAGCTGTCATTCATATGATAAGGACATGGTGTTTCCAGAAATGCCATTGGTTGGATTACTGACCTTGGAATGTGTGGTATTTTAACCAAACATAGACCTATAATCTGAGGTGAACTTGAAGAACAGATCTCTCCCTGTTTCACACCTATCTCATGAATATTCAATGTAGGGTTAGTGGCTGAGTGAAAAAACAATGTCACTTCATATTTGTTAAGCTTTAGAAATAAAACCACAAACAATTTCTAAAAACTGTAATGAGCAGTGTGTAGCCATCACCTCCATTTATTCAATTCTGAGCTCAAAAGTCTTGGCTAGAAATGTTTAGTGTGTGTTTTTCACAATATATCAGCACATCTGAAAATAGCTTTTTGGAAAGTCTAAGGTTAGAGAAGATTTAATCAAAATATAGAATTTTGACACTCTTACTGCTTTGACAGTGTTGTTAAAGAGCTAGTGCCTGTGTAACACTTTAATAATTTTAGATGGGTGTAATTCTTTCTTTCTTTATTTATTTATTTGGGTGGGTGGGAGAAATACCCTCAGAATCCAGAGAGTTAAGGTGCAGGATGTTCAGCTCACTGCTGTTATTCCAGTCTGGAAATAATAGAGAAATTATGACTGCTGTTCTGGTAGAAGGTAGGACATTCTTGTGTCCTATTAAGACATTGAAAGAACAGGAAGTGTGGTTTATGCCAAGAATGTTTGCAGACTTTTTGGCAGGCTGAGTTTGTGGATATGTTTCTGCAGTGTCCAAAATAAAATCATATACATTTACAATTATTGTGCTTCAGTAAGAAACAGTTCATGATTCCTTCTTTCATCATCTTCCTTCTTAGTGGAATCGTCTTAGGCCTACAGAACTTGTTAGATTAATATTTGCTTTAATACCTGATTTTATTATTATATTTAATGTTAATTCATTGTTATTTGCTCTGCTGTTCCTTTGCACAGTGTCTCTAATCTCTCTCTAATGTTCTCTCTGCAGATCCACAGAGAGACGGAGGTGTTTTATCCTCTGGAATCATGTGCAGATGCTGAGAAACCAAAGGAGCTGACCAGCGATGCAAACACAAGCACAGGTACCACCACACTCCTCCTGTGTAACACTGTGACTGTAAACACATCATAAAACTTTTCACTCAGACTTTAAACTCAAACGTCACAATGTGTACATCTACATAAAGTATATTTATTTCACATCTACTGTTGTGAGGTTCCCATTTAATCTAATGACTCTGGTCCTACCATATTCACAGGAAACTTTTCTGTTTCACTTGTTTGTGAAATCTCTCACATTTCATAGATTTGATAAGAGAAGTGTTAAATTTCACAGAACTAAGGTTGCCACCCATCCCGTAAAATACGGAATCATTCCTTATTTGTGAACTAAAAGTCACGTTCCGTATTGAACCGATATGGGACGCGATTTGTTCTGTATTTTCATCAAAGTGGGAGAAATGTGATTGAACCGAGACAACGCCGTCCAAAAAAAGTGTCATGTTATACTAAACTGAGACGAGTCAAACATTAGGATCCAGCGTGGGGAAAAATGCTGCTCAGTCTGAAGCCTGCCCACAAGCTCACCGATTGGCTCAGATCGATTGCTAATATGTGATTGGCTGGCCCTGCTGTCACTCCATCTGATTCACTGCCAAATGCCAAGAGCACACTTTTTAAATAGAGCATGATTCATGCAGCACTCACTGATTTTTTTTCTTCTCATTTGTGAAGAACACGCTTCTCAGAATTCACAGCAAACAGCCAATCAGAAAGCAGTAACTTAAAAGTATGTGTATATAATACATATATATGATTCTAGGTGTAATTTTATGTAAATGAGGTGTATTGACCACACATTCCAAAAATAAGTGTAAAACTGTTGGTAATGAGTTGGACTGAAGTTTGACACAAATTAATGATTAATATTAATATCAGTGTTATTTTCTTATTACTAATATCGATTAATAGTTATTAGTATATTATTAATAGTAACAAATAATGATTAATAAAATATTAATAAATATTTTTAAGTAATGAATTAATATTTATTAATGATTAATATTAATATCAATGTTATTGCATTATTACTATTACTAATAGATCAGCTATTAGTACACTGCTCAAAAAAATAAAGGGAACACTAAAATAACACATCCTAGATCTCAATGAATAAAATATTCCACTTGAAAATCTTTATTTATTACATAGTGGAATGCGTTGAGAACAAAATAACATAAAAATGATCAATGTAAATCAGAATTATTATCCCATGGAGGATTTGGAATCATACTCAAAATCTCATACCACCCTCATGGAGTCTGTTTCTGACAGTTTGAGCAGAAACATGGATATTAGTGGCCTGCTGGAGGTCATTTTGCAGGGCTCTGGCACTGCTCCTCCTGTTCCTCCTTGCACAAAGGAGGAGGTAGTGGCCCTGCTGCTGGGTTGTGGCCCTCCTACAGGCCCCTCCATGTCTCCTGGTGTACTGGCCTGTCTCCTGGTATCTGCTGCATGCTCTGGACATTGCTGACAGACACAGCAAACCTTCTTGCCATAGCTCACATCCTGGATGAGCTACACTACCTGAGCAACTTCTGAGGGTTGTAGACATCACCTAATGCTACCTCTGCGGTGAGAGAACTGACAAAATGCAAAAGTGACCAAAACATCAGCCAGAAAGGATGAGAACAGAGAAAAGGTCTGTGGTCACCACCTGCAGAACCACTCATTTATAGGGGTTGTCTTGCTAATTGCCTCTCATTTCTACCTGTTGTCTGTTCCATTTGCACAACAGCAGGTGAAATTGTTTCACAATCAGTGTTGCTTCCTAATTGGACAGGTTGGTTGACTTGGAGTTATATTGTGTTGTATTCCCTTTATTTTTTGAGCTGTGTATATTGTTAATAGTAACAAGTAATGATTAATAAAATATTAATACATATTTTTAAAGTAATGTATTAATGTTTGTTAATAATAAAAATATATATTTATATTCCAGACCACCCCCCCACACACACACACACACCCCGCCCCATGGGTGTTCCTTATTTCAATATATGAAAGGTGGCAACCCTACACAGAACTTAAAACTTACTTGTATAGAATGTACGATAGAGGTATAGTCTTCAAATATATTTCTCTCAGTTCATATAGATCATTTCTTACACACACACACACATACACACTCTCTCTCTCTCTCTCTCTCTCTCTCTCTCTCTCTCTCTGTCTCTCTCTCTCTCTGTGTGTCTCTCTCTCTGTCTCTCTCTCTGTGTCTCTCTGTCTCTCTCTCTCTCTCTCTCTCCCCCCCACCATGGTCCAGTATAGAGTCATTGCCTGTGGGTGACAATCTCTCTATGTAGCAGCTACAATATAGCATCACATTTCAGTGAGAGACAATTCACTCAACCCTGGAAAATAATGCTATATTTTAGCTAATCCAGAACTGAATTCAAAATGTTAAAAAAACCTCTCCATATTATTTTCAGAAGCTACAGTTAAGGTACAAAACACTTTCTCGAATGTTATGCATTGTTTGAAGCTAATTAACATCTCAAATTTAAGATTGCCATTAGCATTTCGTAGCCTGAGCATTAATCATGTTGTGGATGATTGATTACTATGTAAAGTCTGAGAATTAAAGCACAATTGTACTGATTTCCCCACATTGTTGCATGTTAGCAAAGTCATTCAGAATGGTTTGATAGACAAACATACCAAGTCACAGTGGTGGTGATGGGAACCAGACGTCTGAAGACTCTAAAAGTTGCCTCACATAAAGTTGAAATAACATCTGAGATAGTTACACATTGAGAGTTTTGGACTGAAACAGAATTGTCAAATTCATTCATGGTGGAGGGATACCTGCAGGGGTTCTAAGGAAAAGTAGTCCCCAAAGAAAATGTGCTATTTTAGATTTTGTTATTGTTAACATTACATATAAACACTCTGGAGACACAGACAGGTTCACTGGTGGGTTTGGGGAGTAAATAAAATGGAGATATTTGTGTAAACCATGGTGACGTCTGGCTCCCATCACCACTACAGTAGTCTGAGTTTCTCTTGGACACTCTCTGTTGCTGAATTGTATAGAAATTTCAACATTTTGTGAAGTTGCCCTTTAGTGAATGGTCAGCTGTATTACAGTGTGAATGGCCTCTGAGCTCTACTGAAGCTTTGCTATGATTTCCCATCCCAATTAGCCTTTAGCATTAGTCACCGTACACTAGCCAGCTGGCTGTGACTTCTCTCTGGATGACCCTACTTTCCCACAGTGTGTGTGTGTGTGTGTGTGTGTGTGTGTGTGTGTGTGTGTGTGTGTGAGTGCGTGAGAGAGTGAGTGAGAGTATAGTGCCCACACTGTCACATGTGGAGAAACACACACACTCGAGCGGAAAGTGGACATCTTCCTGTCTATACAAGAGTCCACAAACCCAAAATGATCAGCTATTTCAGACAATGACCTCAGTATCCTGAAAGCATTACAGACCAGACAGCAATACAGCAAACTGTCCTCTCTCTCTGTCTCTCTCTCTCTCTGTCTCTCTCTCTCTCTGTCTCTCTCTCTCTCTGTCTCTCTCTCTCTCTCTCTCTCTCTCTCTCTCTCTCTCTCTCTCTCTCTCTCAGATTGTCCCTCTGACTGTGTGTATCGGTCAGAGTCTGTGAGTTCTCTACCTGAATGTGACTCAGTCATTGATGGAGACTCTCTGCTCAGCACAGAAGCCACGGACTGCAGCATCTTAAAACAGGTACATTTACTTGCTGAGATCTTCTCCACTCTTACACTTTCAGTAAGCTTAAAGCAGACTCAGCCATATATCACACAAATAAACACACTCAACCAAGAACTAGCACCTAAATAACCCTGTTGTTTCTGTCAAAATATCACCCAAACGTCTCTGAAAGCTCAGCCAGATGTTAATGATGGTCTCCCAGAGTAGCAGGACAGTCACACTTACTCTGAGCTATAAACATGAATCAAAGCTCATCACCACTACAGACACTTCAGACATCAGCAGGTTTTCTGTTCAAACTGGGTCCTAAACCACAGCCACTCCACCTTCATTAACATCCGGAAGAGCTTTGAGTAGCTTCATTTCCATGCTTTATGGATTCTTACAGAAACAATCAAGCTGTTTCTGTGACTATTCAGTCCTAGTGTTAACAACATTAGCTTCTCTGTTCCAGTTCTAGACTAAAGATGCTAAATTTGCTCCAAAAACCTCTCAGCGAAGGAAGAAATCTGGAGTAAATCTGTAAATATGACTTCTAGGTGAACTGTTCCTTTAAAGAATAAGGATCTGCATGTTCCAATAAGCTATTAGTCTAATTATTAACAGGTTATTCAGTTGAATGGGAAGGCAGCCACTGTTATTGCCTGTTCTGGCTGTTTGGGTGTCTCCGACAGATACAGTATTATATAACGTGATTGTATTAATCTCACAATACACACACACACAGTGGTAATGATGACTTCATCTTTGTTGACGTCATCCCTTATCCTGCCAGTTCAGTGACATTTTTCTGAAACACTAGTGTAGTTGAGACCATTAGGTGTGAGTCTGAGTTAAAATAAGATGAGGTAAGATAATCTTTCGTTAGTCCCACAGTGGGGAAATTCATAGACTGAGACCAAGACCTTTGGGGATAGTTCATAATTCATTGTACATTAATTATCATTCATTGTATATGATGTAAATGAATAAATATTATATTTCTTCATATTTTGTAAAATATATTATTATATATACTGTATATTCCAATGTATTTATTTGTTTATTTATTATCATCGTCAAACTAAGTGTGATGTTTGAAAGCTGATGAGTACAATGATTGTGTTCCTTCATCTTTAAAACATCTAAGACCGTTAAAGTCAAACATGTGATTGGATGCTGAAGGAGAACAGCAGTAACCTGTTTTTCCTTTGTTAGCCATTCAGAGTGCAGACTTGAGAAAAAACTGAAATACAAATACAGTTTTTTCCATAATTAACGTTACCTCAGACAGATGCACTGGAGTATGCTGGTCTCAACAACAGTTTCCCCTACTCTGAAACAAGACTTGAGTACAAATGAGACTGAGACGAGAATTGTTTATGGCAGGGGTGTCCAAACTTTTCTTGTTGGGGGCCAGAAGGAGAAAAATGTGCAGTCACGGGCCACAGACTCGTAACCCTGTAATAATACTCTTAAGAGTTTTTTTGGTGGTCATGGTACATTTTTAAAGTAGTAAGCTCTGAACATTTACTCACAACTGCATTTTAAGAAAAGCCCAGTTTTACACAAAAACTGTGAACCTTGCAACCCTGAAGTTCCAACACTTGGCTTTGAGTTGAGCTACCTTGTAGCTCTTGTAGCCTTTTCTTGCACTTGGTTATCACAAAAAGCTGGACTTTGGACATGCCTGGTTTATGGTCTTCATTACAGTGTAACAGTTCATAGGGCTTTTGAGTGCCTACTTCATGTGGGTGGGGCTAACATGTTTGACTGACAAGTAGGTGAATATGAACCCAAAAGTCGGAGACAATCAACAAATCTTAACTGAACATGTTATATGTACTGATACATATTAAAAGTGCATAATGTTTACATACACAACATGTATAAACTGAATCAAAGTTTAGTTTGTTGGTTTAGATTTTGGTGGTTAGGGTTCATTCAGATTTGGAGTTTGGTTCACAGTGGGATTGTAATGTCCTTTGTGGTGAGGTTTGGGTGAATTGGTTTAGATTGGGCATTTGTGTTTGTTGGTTCAGACTGGGGGTGTAGGTCCTCTTGGTTCAGACTGGGGGTGTAGGTCCTCTTGGTTCAGACTGGGGGTG
>BRDA01000245.1:4196-16892 GCA_036984385.1 Crenuchus spilurus | reverse complement strand
TCTCTTCGTCCTCTTGCTGGAGATGAAGTCCTGCAGGCCTGAAGGTTATTTTCAGCTGGGACTGATAGCACAGTGTTCAGATTAGAAGGTGGAGGGGCTTTCCAGTGATCATAAGTGTTCTGTTGGTGAGGCCACACCCGCCATCTGACTGGGTACTGCACCCCTGAACATTTAAGAATACTAGTAATGATCTCCTCAGGGGTGTGTGTTACATAAGCTTTACAAAACTGGAAAAAGTTCTGCAAGCGTAACTCTCACAGGCCTCAACCCCGAGACAGAAAAGGGCAGACAAACAGGAAAAAAAAGTTTAAGAAGTGTTTCTGTGCTTTGGTTTAGAACTGGAGCTGCAAGGCTATCCTTGCTAACCTAACACAATAACTCAGTAGCCACCTAAATTACCCATTAGTTTCTGTGAAAATACCCCAAAGCTTCTCTGAAGCCACTCAAACCTCATCCAGATCTTAACAAATGTCTCTCAGATTAGTGGTCACTTTATTTATTTATTTATTTATTTATTGGCTTTTTCTTTCTCGTCTAGTCTTTATCCTTCAACATTCTTTCTTTTCTTTCTATTCTTTCCCATTCACTCTTTTCTTTCCACCTTCTGTCCTATGCTTCCTCACATCATTTATTTCCTATCCTGTCAGTCACCTAACTTTTCTTTTTTTCTATCCTCATCGTGTCCTTTTTCTGTCCTTTCTTATCTGTTCTTTTAGCCTCCTGCCCTTTCTTTCCTCTTCTTATTCTTTCTTTCCTTTTCTTTATTCCTCCTTCAACCCTTTCCTCTTCCTATCCTTTCCTCTTCCTATCCTTTCTTTCCTCCTTCACTCATTTTTCTTCTGTTCTTTCTTTTCTTCTACTATCTTTTTTTTCTTATCATTTTTCTTCTTTCTGTCCTCTTTCCTAATCCTGTTCCTTTTCCTTACTTGTTCTTTCTTTCCTTCTTTCCTTTCTTTCTTTCCTTCTTTCTCTCCTTCTTTCTCTCTTTCTTTCTTTCTTTCTTTCTTTCTTTCTTTCTTTCTTTCTTTCCTTTTCTTTATTCCTCCTTCAGCCCTTTCCTCTTCCTATCCTTTCTTTCCTCCTTCACTCATTTTTTTCCTTTTTCTGTTTTTTTTCTTCTACTATCTCTTATTTTTTCTTATCATTTTTCTTCTTTCTGTCCTCTTTCCTCATCCTGTTCCTTTTCCTTACTTGTTCTTTCTTTCCTCTGTTTTTTTGTTCCTTCTTCTGTCCTTTTCTTTCCTCCTACTATTATTGCTATCCTTTTTCTCCTTCTGTCCTTTCATTTTGCTGTTTGTCCTCCTATTACCCCTCTTGTCCTTTCCTCTTTCCTGCCTCTCTTTATTCCCCCTAATTCATTTGAGTGATTTAAGTATGTATAAAGTGTCTGTCTCTCTCTCTTTCTCTCTCTTTCTCTCTCTCTCTCTCTCTCTCTCTCTCTCTCTCTCTCTCTCTCTCTCTCTCTCTCTCTCTGTCTCTGTCTCTGTCTCTCTCTCTCTCAGAGTGACGACACTATCACCCTCACAGGTGACAGCACCAGTGGAGTGTCCATTACTGGGTCCAGCTCTACAGATGATTCCTGCAGCCTTAATTCCGCAGAGTCACAGCCCATAGAGGAACCCCTCACACAGTGCTCCCATCTGCCTGTAGAGGACACCACTGAGCTGAACTCTGATCAGCCTAAAGCTAATGATTCTGACCAGCATGTAGGAGGTGCAGTTGAGCAAAGCTCCAATCACCCAGGTGCCGGGACCTCACTGAATGCAGGAGAAACGGAGGACGACGAGAGGAAGGATCGGTTGACGGACGTTCCAGAACATTCTTCTGTCCTACGCTCTTCTGTGCGCTCGCTCTCTCCATCTCGCAGACACAGCTGGGAGCCGAACAGAGACTCTACCGGAGAAACGGACATGGGCCAGCGCAGGTAATAATAAATCTGTCCATCGTTAAAAGGTCCCCGACAGTTCATTTGGGATGCTTAGCTAGCTGATGCTAAAGTCTTTACTACTTCTGTATTAGTGATGGACTTATAAACCTTTTATAACTCATACATCTGACCGCAGCAATGGACATATCATAGCATCCCAGAGCTCTTTGCAGTAATTTGTTTAACCAAAAAGTGATATATTCTGAAAAATTGTGTAAATTCAGACACGATGTTGAGCATTACGAGCGATCTGTCCTTTTCGGTCAGTGACCGCTCTTCTCTTATTATAATGTCTCTCGATCAGGTGCTTTTCTCAAGCTGTTTCTCTGCACCGAAGTCATTCATTAATTCCTTCATTTGTTCATTTTCACTTTTAGTTGTCATTCATCATCCATTGTCATCTTTTTTCCCCCTCTTTTCTTTCTTTTTTCTTCATCCATCAGTGTGGTGCAGAGTGAGGATGGTGGGAAACTTTCTGGACACAGAAGAAGGTTACCAACTCTACAAGACACAATACATGATTGATGGATCTACAGATAGATAAATGAATGGGTAGCTTTGATGGATGGATGGATGAATAGGTGAATGCTGGATGGAAAGGTCGGTGGGTGGATCAGAAAATTGATGGAAGGATTTATGGATGAGTGTGTGTGTGGATGGAAGGATAGATATGTGGATGAGAGGAAGGAGGGTTGGATAGATAGGTGCACGGGTAGATGGACGAGCAGACAGATAATTGGATAGATGAACGTCTCAACCAATGGATAGAGCTGATGGTTGGGTGTATAGATCGATAGGTTGATGTTTAAACTGATATATGGATGAATAGATGAATATACACCAGATATACTGTCACAGTGTTGCATCAGCCTTGGAAGAACATAGATGTTGTCTTCCTGCATACAAAATAGTTGGTAAATTATGAGAAGAGACTGGTTTTGGTTTGAAGTATTGATGTTGGATTTACTTTTATTTACCCATCATCATCATCAGCAGCATCATCATCATAATCATCAGTAGTTTGGCTGCTGAAACTAACTCGGCACATCATTCACTGTTTCCTCTCTGTCGTCTTCTCTCCATCCTTCACTCTGCTGTAGTATGAGCTGGTGTCCATCAGATGTTCTTCGTCCAGAGACGGATGAAATGAATGCTCGAAGGTAAAGTGAGAGAGAGAGAGAGAGAGAGAGTTTTAACATACATTTTCTCACACTAATGTTCAATAAAGTTATTTTACATACAGTTACCTTTAAATTCCTTTAAAGTCATTCAAGGATAAATTTTATACTCAACCAACAATAAATGTACATTATATTTGTTTTAATACTTTGAACATTATTATTATTATTATTATTATTATTATTATTAAAAGTAATCCCATTTCTGTAATGTGTACTCCGTTACATCCAACACTGATCTCATAAGTTCCTACAGCAGATGTTAAGTGAGCTTCTTATTGGCTGATATATTAATGAAGACTTTATTTCACATGAAAGTGATTTAATGAGGATCAATAACTGCTCATTAGAACTTAGATCATGTGATCTCAGATGATAAGTTGTAATATTTATAAACTGCTTTTAATATTGATTAATCCATAACTGAGGCATTATATCACCATTTATTAATGACTAACAGCAATCTTAAGTACACTGTTAATAAGTGTTGCCTTATTAAGTTGCAGAGTAATTCATCTTGTGGCCTTAAAATAATATTATTGTCCCCTTAAGGGCTCCATTTTTGTTTATTTGCTTATTGAATCTGATGATCTTAGGAATCTGATGAATCATATTATTGATTAATATAATACACAGTGATGGCAAACCTTTGAAGCTGGAGTGGGTTTATACAGTCATAAATTAAAACATTTGAATATTATTGAAAAGTTCATTTTTGTTCATAATTTATTCAAAAAATGTAAACAGTCACATTTTATGGTCATTACACACAAAGTGATGTATTTCAAACCCTTTTTTGTTCTAATGTTGATCAGTATAACAGTATTACAATCAGAAATCCAGAATCTCAAATATATTTAAAACATCAAGCAGAAAAGTGTGTACAGTACAGAAATGTCCAACTTGTCAAGTGTGTTTATACACTCAATACCTGGTTGAGGCTCTTTTACCATAAATTACTGCATTAGTGTGGCATAGAGGCAGTCAGCGTGTGGCACTTCTACAATGTTATTGAAGCCCAGGTTGATTTGAAAGTGGACTTCAGCTTGTCTGTATTACTGGGTCTGGTGTTCCTCATCTTCCTCTGCACAGTAACTCTCTGTGGGGTTCAGGTCTTGAGATTTGGCAGTTCAATCAAGCTCAGTAACATCATAGTCAGTAGTAATGTTGGCACTGTGGGCAGCTGCTGGGCATCTCCATAAAGCTTGTCAGCAGAAGCATGAAGTGCTCTAAAATCTCCTGGTAGATGTTGACTTTGGACTAAACACAGTGGAGCAACAGCAGCAGATGACATGACACCTCAAACCATCACAGAAACTGCACACTGGACTTCAGACAGCTTGGATTGTGTGTCTCTCCACTTTCTCCAGACTCTAGGAGCTTGATTTACAAATGAAATCTGAAAAGAGGACTTTGGAGCACTGAGTAACAGTCCAGTTCTGGTTCTGCTTAGTCCAGGTGAGACACTTCTGATGTTGTCTCTGGTTCAGGAGTGTTGATATTAGGGATGTGACAGTTGTAGCTCTGAGAGATACAGTGTTTATACTGTTTATAGTCATTTACTCACAAATATTCTAATCATCTGAGAGTCTGGGTCTTTGATTCAAACTGATCAGCATAAAAAATGGAAGTCATTTTATGAATGAATTAAAATATGCACAAAAACGAACCTTCTCCATTATTTCAAGTGTTGGTCTGTGTGAGAGAGAGAGACTCCACTTCCTCCTCAGTCTGTGGTGGACATCCTTTCTAGACCTCAGTCAAAGCCCTCGAGTCATTTCCGTTTGCCTCACTCTGTCAGAGGCGGATGTAGTTACACTACAAAACTCCTTCAGCATCAATTAGACTGAACTGTTCTCCTTACTCACAATGACCAACATATTCATCCTCATCTCTGAGCCAGAGGACTGGTGAGATTCAGCATTATTGTATTCAGTTTGCTGTGATTATTAGTAGTTAGGTCATTTTAATGTTGAACACTGTTGTTGTCCTTTGAAGCTGTAGCTATTGGCCTTGAGTTGTGTTTAGCTGGTCAGATATTTGTATTTATGTGATCCTGAATATAAACTGAATACATAATGAAAAACATGGATCATCAGAATGGTGTTAATGACTTTCTTTACTGATACTCTGAGCAGGACTTTATTTTGATGTCTTTATAGAAGGTATCTTCATGTGGTTCATGTTTAGATCTTCTGTAGTACCCCCTGGTTCTGTTCTGTCTGGGGTAGTCTCCATACTACAGGTTATGGAGCTCACCTGTTGGAAGGGTTGGATTTTGACTTGTATACACATGCACTCACTGGACACTTCATTGGTCGCTCATACCTTGTCTCGGCTCCATAGACTGTATTTAAGAACTGGACAGTACACTTTTGTTTACTGTAATTGTGACATTTTGAAGCCAAATAAATGGCTGAAATAGATGACACCATAAGCATGCACATTAGAGATGGAAGGTGAGGCAGCGCTACCACTCAAACTGTTGAGGTGACTCCTCTTTTTCAGTGTCTTAGTACAACTTTCTTCTTAACAAGACATCACTTCTCTTCAACAGTGTCAAAGTGAAGATTAAATCTTAGTAACAGTCACAGAATCTAAGATAAGCCGAATTCTAGAGTTAGCTGCTGTGACAAGCCACTAATGTTTGTGACTGTCAGCTGTCAACCAACTCAACCAAACTGTCAATCACCTCATTACCACACCCCTTTAAATATCCCGGAATAACTTCTATAAAACATTTATCATAAAGAAAAATACTAGGGGGTTCATTAGGAAGTACAACTTGTGGAATTAAGACAACTGACAAAAAATAATGGTTTGTTGTAGCTCCCATTCAATCAAACTGTTGTGGGAGGGGTTTAAAGTTGTACTGGAACCAGCCAATAGAGGGTGGCAAACAATTGGCTTCACCTTTCTACTGCTGTTGTTGTGTTCAGTTTTCATACACCACCTTGTATCTACACTCATTGTCCATTTTAGCTCCACTGAGCATACAGGTGCACTTTGTAGTTCTACAATTACAGACTGTTGTCCATCTGTTTCTCCGTACACTGCATTAGCCTCCTTTCAGCCTGTTCTTCCTTGTTGGTCCTGTAGATGTAAAGTTGGAGATAGAAGCTCAGCACAGTGCGTTTGTCCTCTAGTCGTACTTTGGTAACTCTGTTAGCTGGATAGTTTTAGTTGAGACAATTTTCATTTCAGAAGTGACATAAAAAAACATCAGCACTGGAGCCCCATAGTTGTTTAGCGAACTAAGATGCTGTCACTATGATCTGAGGATCGCGAGTTAGAATACCTTTCATGTTGCTTGGCGGCCACCTTAGAGAGAGCAAAAATTGGCCGTGCTCTCTCTGGGCTGGTAAGAACTGGGGATCCTGAGCTTTCCTCCAAGCACATTGGCTGCCCAGCGGCGAGGTAAGGCAGCACTTCGAAAAGAGTTTATTTTGATTGGAGAAGGCAAGTGTGAGTCTGCACCCTCATAGAGTCAGGGACATTACAAGTGATGTACAAGTCAACGAATGTGAGGGTCGATTGGCTACCAAACAAATTGGGGAGAAAATCAGATTTTAAAAAATCAACACTAACAACCCTCACATCAGTGTCACTGCAGTGCTGAAAATGATCCACCTGCTCTGTGAGGTCCTGATCATTGAAGAACAGAGTGAATAAATAAAGTATACAGAGAAACAGATGCACTACAGTCTGTAATTGTAGAACTACAAACTGCACCTCTCATGCTCAGTGGAGCTAAAATGGACAATGAGTGTAGATACAAGAAGGTAGTGTTAATGTTATGGCTGATTGGTGTATTATTTGGTATTAATGGAGCATTAATGTTGAATCTAAGCTTTGTTTGTCTGTGTTCATGTAGTTACAGTCTGGAGGGTCTTGCTGAAGGAGATGTTGGTAAGTCTTCAGGTTTGCGAGGGTCAGAATCTCAGCGAGAATCGGGCCGACCTAGCCGTTTGGACAGTGAGGAGATAGAAGGTGAGCGAGAGAGGGAGAGAGACAGAGGGTCTCTGGTGTCCCTCACTGAGGAGGAGCAAGAGGATGCCTACAGTCTGGACAGTCAGGTAAACATAAACATGTTTTACTGCTACTTATTCCAGTGGTTACAACATTAACCTCAGTATACAAATAATTGCTGAAGAAGTGAGTTTTTGATTTATTTTATGCACAGTCATAGCAGAATATTATGACCACCTGGCTAATAGTGGGAATAACCATCTTTGATTAGTGTGTTCATTCAATGGAGATCCCAGAGTCTTTCCTCCTTGGTCGTGTGTTCATTATAGAGTTTATCTGGTCCACCATTAATTGCTCTGTACCACTTACCAGAGTCATCATTCTCCTCTGGCATCAATGGCCTGTAGGGCATCACTCTTATCTGTTGGGAGGCTTAACGTACCAGAAGTCAGTTCTCAGTACACCTTCACTACAGCAGCTCTAGAACATCTGCAAAGTTAGTGGTTTCTTAGATGCTGCCTCCACCATGCTTCACCTGGTACCCTGTTATCATGTCCATTTGGACATCAGTTACATCACCTTCTTTGTCGATGATGATGGTTTTACACTCTGAAGCAACTGACTGGTGTGCTCACTTATTTATACATGCAGTAAATCTATGATGTCCAGGGTCAAATTAATTCCAAACCAGGGTGGTCATAATGTTTTTATATGTCTGTGTATGTTGGTATTAATAAGCCTTTTGATACTTACTTGTCTGTTATACACAGTGCTGCTTGAAAGTTTGTGAACCTTTTAGAATTTTCTATATTTCTGCATAAATATGACCTAAAACACCATCAGATTTTCACACAAGTTCTAAAAGTAGATAAAGAGAACCCAGTTAAACAAATGAGACACAAATATTATACTTGCTCATTTATTTATTGAGGAAAATGATCCAATATGACCAATTTGTGAGAGGCAAAAGTATGTAAACCTACTAGGGTCATTGTCTTGCTACATGACCTACCTTTTCTTGAGATTCAGTTCATGGACAGATGTCCTGACATTTTCCTTCAGAATTTTCTGATATAATTTAGAATTCATTTTTCCATCAGTGATGACAAGCTGTCCTGGCCCAGATGCAGCAAAACAGGCCCAAACCTGATACTACCACCACCATGTTTCACAGATGAGATAAGGTTCTTATGCTGTGTTTTCCTTTCTCCAAACAAAACATTTTTCATTTAAACCAAAAAGTTCTGTTTTGGTCTCATCTGTTCACAAAACATTCTTCCAATAGTCTTTTGGCTTGTCCACGTGATCTTTAGCAAACTGCAGACGAGCGGCAGTGTTCTTTTTAGAGAGCAGTGACTTTCTCCTTATAACCCTGCCATGCACATCATTGTTGTTCAGTGTTCTCCTGATGGAGGACTCATGAACATTAACATTAGCCAATGTGAGAGAGGCCTTCAGTTGCTTAGAAGTTACCCTGGGGTCCTTTGTGACCTCACTGACTATTACACGCCTTGCTCTTGGAGTGATCTTTGTTGGTTGACCACTCCTGAGGAGGGTAACAGTGGTCTTGAAGTTCCTCCATTTGTACATAATCTGTCTGACTGTGGATTGGTGGAGTCCAAACTCTTTAGAAGTGGTTTTCTAACCTTGTCTGATGAGCATCAACAACTCTTTCTGAGCTCCTCAGAAATCTCTTGTGCTCATGCCATGATACACAACCATAAACATGTGTTGTGAAGTGCAGACTTTAATAGATCCCTGTTCTTTAAATAAAGCAGGGTGCTCAACTCACACCTGATTGTCATCCCATTGATTGCAAACACCTGACTCTAATTTCAGCTTCAAATTAACTGCTAATCCTAGAGGTTCACATACTTTTGCCTCTCACAAATATGTAATATCGGATCATTTTCCTCAATAAATAAATGACTAAGTATAATATTTGTGTCCCATTTATTTAACTGGGTTCTCTTTATCTACTTTAGGACTTGTGTGAAAATCTGATGATGTTTTAGGTCATAGTTATGCAGAAATATAGAAAATTCTAAAGGGTTCACAGACTTTCAAGCACCACTGTAGGTTAGCCCCACCCACTAAGATGCTCATCAGTCTTTGTATTTATAATGCTGTTGTCTGAATGCCCCCAATGCTGCCAACCTGTTTTACTGTTTCTTTATATTTGCTGTAAGAACAATGTATTTGATTCTGCTTTTGCTATTTATTGCAGAGGTCAGTTCAGAGTGGAAGACGTAGTGTCCCACCTCCGCCTCTGACCCTCACCAAATCCGTTTCCATGTCAGCCATCAGCCCGAGGGACCTAGATGGTGAGTGTGTGTGTGTGTGTGTGTGTGTGTGTGTGTGTGTGTGTGTGTGTGTGTGTGTGTGTGTGTGTGTGTGTGATTTGAAAAGCCTGACACCATCACTTCCTCTGAGCCCTGCTGTGCTGTTCAGGGATCAGTATCCAATGTCTGTTTTATATAAATTAGCTACAAGTAACTAGTCCATACTCAACCCAGATCAGCTCACAGAGAAACTTTCCCCAAACCAATCAGGTATTAAAGACTTAATTCTGACCTGCCTATAAGTCATTACATACATCCTCCAGACAGTAATCTCTAATAATATTATGTGGTTTCTAATACTGTAATACTATTAGAGACGACTGATCTTTAGTCTGTTTAGTCATGGGGGCAGCCATGGCCTAGTGGTAAGGATCTGGTCTTGTGACCAGAAGGTCACCGGTTCGATCGCCAGACAAGACATGACTTAAAGCAAGGCACCTAACCCCCTAACTGCTCCCCGGGTGCCGGTGGATAAGGGCTACCCACCACTTTGGGCACAAATTCTCACAGCCTAGTGTGTTCACTAGTGTGTGTGTGTGTGTGTTTCACTGCACGACTGGGTTAAATGCGGAGGTCAAATTCTGTTGTGTGAAAATCACATTGGCAAAATGGTTCATCTTAATCTTTATTGATAACTGTGTATCACACAGTATCACAAACACATAATCAATACTATTAATCAGTCAAACATTTTGTTTCGACTGAGTACATTTAAGGTAGTTTTTCTTTTAAAGGACTGGTCACAAACACTTCTGATGTTGTCTCTGGTTCAGGAGTGTTGATATCAGGAATGTGACAGTTGTAGCTCTGAGTATTTATACACAGTATTTATACTGTTTATAGTCATTTACTCACAAATATTCTCATAATCTGAGAGTCTGGATGAGCCATACTGATCTACATTAAAACAAAAAATTAAATGTCACTTTATATGTAATGAATTTAAAAATGTGACAGTTTACCTTTTTGAATGAAATTATGAGCAAAAATAAACTTTTTCATGAGTCACATTTTTGTATGTATGACTGTGTACTTGATTGCTTTTGGGAAACTGAATGAAGGCCACATTTTGATTGGATTGTAAGTTGGTTTGTGAGTGTTTCTCTGTCCACACCCACTCTCTGTCCACCTCTATGGTCAACACTTGTCATTTGATGGCCTGCTCTGTCGTTTTTGCTCTGTGGTGTTGACTTTTCTCTTCCTCTGGCCTGTTATAACTGGGCTTGGATTGTTTTTCTCTTCTTTAAACACTGGCTCTGGATGGACTATGGCTGTTTTTTTTTATTTTTTTATTCCTCCAACCTGTATGGTGTGCTGGTGCACTCTTTCTGGGAATGGAGTCACTTCCTCATTAGCAGTCTGTACTGTAGTAACTCCTCATTTGGTCTTTTTCCTGCCTGCCCTGGAACTCTGCAGTGTTTGGACGAGTTCGACCCAAGCGGCGAATCAGCTTCTCCTTCAGCGTCTCTCCAATCCTGCCCAAAACTAAAACTCTGTTTGCTATTGGCTCTTCATCCAGTGAGGATGAGGAGGCTGCCAGTAAGTAATACAACAACTCGCAAAATACCTGCCGTGGACCCCTAGTCCCCTACTTTGCCCCCGCTGTTGTTACTAAATGGATGCTCAGTCCTGCCTCAAGTATTTATAACATAATCTTGTCTGTGATTAAACCCCCCCATCCCTCCAATGTGCTGTCTGAATTGTTTTATTGTTCTGTTTAATAGAAATGATTGTAATACCTCCCTACTTTCCATCTTTTAAATGAAATGGTTCACAAATAAATCAAATGTACACATCGGGGATCAATAAAGTATCTATCTATCTATCTATCTATCTATCTATCTATCTATCTATCTATCTATCTATCTATCTATCTATCTATCTATCTATCTATCTATCTATCAACAAAACATTTTATTAGCCTTGTAGCTGTCTAACGGGCAAACATTGTTTTGATCATGTGTGTAAATTAAATTATGGTTGAACCAAGTGAGCTGTACTTGAGCAGATGTAACATTGACACTTCATATGAAGTTGTGAAGTATTTTGTTTATAATATGCACTGATTACTAGATTTATTTAGGATTTGCTTTTAATTGCATTTCTAGACATAAAATGACACATGATATCAGCATTATAAACTCCCTGGACAAAAAAAACTGAGCCACCTTGTGTGTTTAAGGTTTTAGTAACTTCAGTCTCCTGCATGACGATGATCAGGCTATAAATACCTGCAGGGTGTGTGACAGGATTCAGATTGAGAAGAGGTGGTACAATGCAGTGAATGTCTCATTCAGTGTGGAAAATGTGTCACAAAGCAGATGTTAATGGTAAAGGAGTGATTGTATCTGGGTGTTAAAGGCCACAGTGTGGAGGAAACAGCTGAATTTGCAGGTGTATGGAAGTGTACAGTCATACAGTCTACCAGCAGTGCTAAACATCTCGGTCTACAGGAAACTCTCCTCAGAACTGTGGTTGACAGCACACATGACTGAAGGTCTCTTGGTCTACTCTGCTCCACATGTTGGTGGTCTGCAGGTCTCTGTGTTCTTTCAGAAACTGATTCTGAAGGACCTGCCTTGACATCTAGAAGTAATTCTTGTCTCGAAGTGAAGAGATGTTTACCATTGCTGTTAGATCTGTATGACTATAGAGTAGAGCTGGGCAATATGGCCAAAAATTTTATCACGATAAATGTTTCTATATTGATCAATCTCGATAATTATCACAATATAACATTTTCTAACACTGTCACAGTTTTAAATATCTTTCTAAAAACATCAGACTAAATACATGAAATGTTACTATTTAAAATGATAAAATGTTTATTGCCAGAACATAATAATGTAGCGTCCAGCTGGACGAGAAAGATGTTTACAGTCGTCGCTTTATTGTTGAAACTTACAATGATTGCTGTCGGCCGCAGCCACTCCAAAATAACAACAGGCTAGAGAGCCAAGCTAACTGGCTAATGTTAGCACTTGGGCTGACACACACAGCAAGCCCCCCCCCCTTCTCCTCACACAAATAGATGAGTACACAACGACCTCACGCTCTCTCGCCCGGCCCCACTACGCTTTCCCCCAATCACACACTTGTCTTAAACACAACAGTGCATTTTGGCGGTGCTGGTGAGGAGGAGCTAACAAGCAGCAGTATTAGACTTCTGAACTCACTGTCAAGCTGCTTAGACGTGAAATGGAAATGAACATTAATGCTTATCGAATTCTATTGTCCCGGCTTATCGTCATTGAGGGAAAAAATATTTTGAAAAACGATA
>BRDA01000244.1:0-38579 GCA_036984385.1 Crenuchus spilurus | reverse complement strand
TGCGACGACACAAAATTACTCAAACGTGCCTCAGATTCCGACACCTTCTGGCATCGGTCGTACGGTCTTCCACAGCCTTAGACTCCGTGCAAACTCATTAAAACACAGCAGCGTTTTTCTTAAAGAGACAGTAACCCTTTATACTGACACTACTATACTATGAACTAACACATATGAAACATTAATTTATCTAGTTTAAACCAAAATATTACAAAAACTGTCTCATGCAATCAAAATATCTTAAACCAATAGTCAAAAATTTTATTACGATATTCACTGTTTTGTTTTGTAAAACCATTCCTTTCTGCTCTAATGCTGTGAACAACAGGTTTAATCTTCAGTTTTGCCAAAACAGTGTTAACAGTTAAACATGTGAAGTCAGATTTATAAGATATATAAGATTTATAAGATGATTTATAAAAACAAGTATTTATTTTAAGTGAAGTCATTAAAGACTTTTTTTTTTATTTAAAAATATATATTTAAGATAATTCAAGAGAAACCGTCTTTTTTATATATAAAACGTATTATTTTCAGGAAATAGTTTTTAAGTTCAACTTTAAATGTCCGGAGATACATTGTTGCTGTTAAACATGCATTTCCAAAATTTGTCATTTTTTATGTAGAGGTGGTGGTGGTTGGGGTGATGTCTGCAGCCACCGAAAGTAAATAATAAAGTAACTTGTACTCTAACTTAGTTACTTTTAAAATCAAGTAATCTGTAAAGTAACCAAGTAGCTTTTTAAAGGAGTAATCAGTAATCGGATTACATTTTCAAAGTAACTATACCATCACTGGTTGTCTTACACCTGCATCTCCCTGAAACCTTGCCCAACGTTACACTGCTTACCTGTAGTGCACTCCTGGCAGATGAAGCGTCCTTTAGGTGTTGCACTGAGGCCAATACAGCGCAGGTGAAAGGCTCCACAGCACTGTCCCTCACACAGGAGTAGCTCACCTGTGTTCTCACACACCTGAGGAAACAAAATTTAATGAACATTCATACTCTAATTAAAAGGGCACAGATCATTTTCTCACAAAAGCCACTTACCTACCACAAAGCTAAATAAACTTTTACGAGTCAAAAAGGATCCACACTCTGGCTGTAGAAGGTGTCTGAATCAGTTTAAAGACAAATGTGTTATTTTTGGACAGAATTGTCTCGTCATGCTCCGCGCTTACCCAAGTACTGGCTCGCCTGACTACGGACCAGTTTTGGACTATATCTCACATTATCCTCCACTGTTCTGCTAGACATGTGACAGCATCTCCAGAACATTACCCAGAATCCACGGCGGGATCAGGTCTCTCGACTCACAGAGAAGTCCGATTATCCTGGCTATATAAACTTCGTCTTTTCTAGTTAATACTCGGTTTTCACCATTAATCTGTTCTGAAGTGTCTGATGATCACCAAAATGAACGATAACTGTAGCAATACAAGAAATAATGTACAAGTAAATCCAATTAATCTGTTCCAGACACTCCAAAATAAACAAAAATACATTTTATGTAGAATAACTGTAGTTTTACATACAGAACACAATGAGAAATAAATACAAAAGACTAATGAAATGGATGAATGAACATTTAACATCACTCTTACAGGTTTACGCTCTGTTTTACAGAGTGCCGGTGTGGTCCAGCTGCCGCCTTTGTTTTGTACACCTGTTCTTGGCCGCTATTTGTTTCCGCACCCGTTTTCAGGTGGTACAGCTGCGCGCCATCGCTTCAGTGTGATGTGTTTTAGTTTGTTTTGAGTGTCATCAATGAGAAACAAAGCCAGAACGAATGACAAAGACGTGGGTGAGTGATGAACGTTGGGTGGGTGCTCTGTTTTCCTGAAATTAGCCTAAAGATGAACTTTTGACTAGATAATTGTACCTCTTACAGTGTAGTTTAGTATCTGTACATCCCTGTGAATCAACAGTATACTTAATATAACTCCACATTTTGTGCTTTTGTCATTTTATAACCATCAAGTTCAAGCTGGTAAAAGCAACCAGGTAACATGCATTACAAATCAGTCAATCCTCAACCTCAGGCTTAAACTATCCGGCTAGGTCAGAAATCCGGCTTGGAATACTCCCAAGTGATGTCAATAAAACCATGTACTCTGTCAGACTGCTCTGAATTTGGGCTTACGTTATCTGGCTAAACTCCTGCTTGTGAAATGGTTCCCATCAGCATCACTGTACAGGAACACAAGGTCCCCTCTACCTAACACATCCATGCCTTTACCTGACAGACATTCTCTTTCAGTGAAGCTGCTCCGCCTTTCTCTGCTGACTTCCTGCCGTTAGACAGTCCTGTGTCCGCACTGAAGGAGTCGTTGACTGAGCCAAGCCCCTCATTCGCTGCCAGCTGAAGAAGAAAGCTGAAGATCAGACAGATCTACGCACAGACTGTAGTCTGTCTCTTTCTCTTTCACTGCTCTTCACTGCTCAATCCTCATTTGTTCAGATGTACTTGGACAGCATCATGATCTGACCCCATACTGACCTCTGTGTTTAAAGGTTCCAGGCTTGCAGGCCGGTTCTGCTCTGCTGTTTTCGGCTCAGCTGGACCACAGTTCTGTCTTCTCTCTCTGCTCCGGAGGACAGTAAGCACTGTAGGCTTTTTCGAGGGCGTGTGTGCATCGCCCCGTCCAGTCGTGACACCTTCAGACAACAAGCAACACGATGAACACTTCTAAACTTGTCCGAAATGTAGTCATATAACAACAAAAAAAGAAAGAAAGGGTCAGATACCTGACGAGGATCTCAGGCTGGACAGAGTGGTCCCAGGCACTTCATGTTTCTACAGGTTTGTATTGAAAAGCAAAAGCTTTTGGTTGAATATTTAAAAGGTTTCCACAAAATTTTTATGTCTAACTACGTAAAATATTATCTATAAACCAAGATTACCTGAGAATCTTTAACATCCGACTCCTCTGATGTGTTACCCTGTTGTTTAGGCTCCTAATTCAACAGAAAAGAGAAACAGTCAGAGAAACAGAATGGACTCGACTTTAAAAGACTCCAGTAAAAAAAATTCATCACCTTCTTCTTTGGGATCCTGAGATGTTCCTCCTCAACAGCACACTCCGCTACTTTCTGTGCAAGCTTCCTGGGTCTCCGTCTTTCTGAAGATGCTGAAAGATCACATCTCAGTTACAAACAGCAGATACAGCAATGATACACAAGACAAAGCAAATAGTCCACATCACTAACCAATCAGCGCTCGGCACAGCCGCTCGCCAGCCAATCAGCGCTCGGCACAGCCGCTCGCCAGCCAATCAGCGCTCGGCACAGCCGCTCGCCAGCCAATCAGCGCTCGGCACAGCCGCTCGCTAGCCAATCAGCGCTCGGCACAGCCGCTCGCTAGCCAATCAGCGCTCGGCACAGCCGCTCGCTAGCCAATCAGCGCTCAGGACAGCCGCTCGCTAGCCAATCAGCGCTCAGGACAGCAGCTCGCTAGCCAGTCAGCGCTCAGGACAGCAGCTCGCTAGCCAGTCAGCACTAAGCACATCCGCTCGCTAGCCAGTCAGCACTCAGTACCGCCCCTTGCTAACCAGTCAGCGCTCAGCAGCCGCTCGCTAACCAGTCAGCGCTCAGCAGCCACTCGCTAACCAACGTTTTAATGCACAAAAGTGAGCTGAATTATAAAAACACAACTACACTGACTGAGATCTTTATGTTATATGTTTGTCAACTTTCTAAAATTAAACTAAAAATATAATCAGTGTTATTAGCCGTTTAGCTCCATTGACTCCCTTTCAAAGAGGACTCGCTCACAGCGCCCTCTAGTGTTAAGCCTCACTTTTTAACATAATGCGTTGAACAGTATCAAACACTGTGGACACTCTCACATTTATTCTGGATTTTAAGCTTTAGGAAAATTGAGGAAATAACATTCAAACCTTTTAGCAAACAGGAAAAAAAGAGGCTATGGTTATTAGAAATAAGAATATTAGAAATCTTTTAATTTTAAAGTTTAAAAGCCCTTCCAGTGAAGGTCCTTACTTGTAATCTTACTTTGTCATTCATTTTATTTTTCTATTTAGCGCAAAAAAACTGCATCCCATCATCTCTTAAGGTTTAACAGTTACTGCATTTACACAAACCTGGCAACCCTGCACAAATATGAATTTTTTTGTTGGTGGTGACAGAGGTGGCAGAATAAATGTACATTACAGATACTTATGTTTATGAATGTGAGCCATCTGGGCAGAAAAAACATAGCCATATTCCTTGACAGTGTTACATCAAAGGCTTAAGATGATCCCACACCAGCATTCTTATCCCAATAAGGCTGAAAAACAGGTGTTATTGAGCCAAATTCTTACCAGCTTTCTTTTCAGGCAACTCTGCCTCTGGCGCAGGACTTTTGCAGGGTGTTGATAAGGGCACTGAAAGGGGGGTGTTATCAGACTCATCTGGAGTAGGCTCTTGTGGATGCTGAGATTGTACTGTTGTTGAAGGTTCACATGGCTGGTCCTCTGCGGGGCTTACACAGTCAGCTGTCTGAGGTTCTGAAGGCTGCTGGCCAATATTAGTGTTATTAATCCAAGTCCCCTGCAAGGATGTGTGAGGTCTTATTAGTGTATCAGCTGAGTATTGTACAGCAGCAAAGTACAGTTCATTCATAAAATTCGGCTTTAATTAATACAAACTAATACAAAAGAAGCCTGGTTCACTCTACAGGATAATCAAGACTATTTTGAGGTCAATTTGCTCCTCAATAACCGTAAAAGGCCTCCAAATTTCAGGGTGATTCTAACCAATTATCTTCTCAGATGATCCTGTAGTTGGGGGGGGTCTATGATCCAGTCTTTACCCCTCTGATCTTCTCTCACTGCAGTCAGGGCTGCACCCTATTGAGAATCGTAGATAGGAAACATGTTCAGTATTTAGACTCAGTGTCCTGTAGTGGGGGGTGGAGCTAATTCTCTGGTTGACGTCATGACTGAAACATCATCAGCCAATGAGAGCTGAGCTGAATTGAAGCTGTAATGGTTTCACCGTCATCCACCAAGTTTGTTTACATCTAGTTTATGAGAAACTCTCGGGAGGTTTTGAGGCTCGGAGCCATTGGTCAGGCGTGTTACTCAAAGTGTGTGGTGTTTCAGGGCAGATGCTGTAGTGTGGGTACCTTTATGACTAACAATGATCAAGGACAGAAAAATCACTGAAAAATGTCATTATTATGACACTTTCAACATCATTTAGGATTTTTAATTCTGTAGTGTGAACCAGGCTTAAACTTCTTGAAAGTACAGACAGGATAGACATTTCTTACTGTTTTAGTGGACTCGGGGGTTTTCTTCATTTTCTTCTTTGTAGAAAACATCTGCTCGTAGTCCTCACTACACTCGAGGAGCCTCTTACTCGGCTTTCGCAGCCTTTTGTTCTCTGAGGAAAGAAAATTAAATTAAATATATAAATGCTAAAGCCAACAGTGTGTCAGGGGACTAGAGGGATGTACAGGACAGCCCAAAAAATTTGGAACACAATGTACAAAAGTTTGAAAATGTTTAATAATAAAACAAGTTTGTCTGCAGATTAAAGTATTAAATGATATTGACGTTAGTCTTGTTTAAATTCATAGCTTTGACATAATAATTCAGACATAAGAAACTCTCAATTACAATGAGACAATATTAGATATGCCCAGAATGACACATAGAGGTATGATTCTAAACTAAGAGTAAGAGTAATTATGTATATATTGTATGTAATATGAATTATACAAATCTCAAACGATCAAATCTCAAAGCAGGGAGGTCACAATACCAGAATTTTGACACCGATACCAAGTGTAGTATCATGATACTCAACACTAAATCAATCTGCCTATAAACTAAAAACACTAAATATTGTCTTTAACGTCAAATGTTTATTTGATCAAATTTCTACACATTTCTACATATTTACAGCTTAACTAACAACCGTTCTTTTTTTAATTTAATTTAGTTAATTTAGTTAATGTAGTCTCTTTAATCAAAATAAAACAAAAAGGTGCAACAAATATGTAAAAAGTTTTGAAAGTTAAAAGTATAAAACTGATTGTAAGAATTAAGTATAAAAAGTTGAAGGCCAGACATCACAAACCCATCTGCTTGGGTTGTTAACGTAACTACACCCAAGTTGGTGACTTGGCTTCAGGGTTGCCAGTTTCACAGATTTTGTACTGCTTTAAAAATTTACTCCCCCAAAACTCTTATAGTAACACAGTAGAAAAACAACAGTTTTGAAGATGTCAGTGGAGGGATCTGAAAATATATAATAGAGCAGAAAATAAAGAAAAGTATTGTTTTAAATACTAAAAAATATGTTTACAGCTATGTAGAAATGGATGAAATGGAAAAAAATGGATTTACACTGGGAGAAAATCAGGGTAAAATTAAGAAAAAAAATTAAGACTTTATTTATGGGGAGTTTTTTGGGACCTGGCAACTTGGGACACTTCCGTAACTCTGGATTTAGAGTTTTAGGATTTACCCAGAGCGTCTTGACTGATGGAACTGTAAAAATCTTATTGTAATCTGATTTCAAACCATTTCCAAATGTGGCTTGGATCAGATTTGCAAAATAATTGATTTCATGTCTTTTGTCTGTCAATCTAGATAGACCAGAAATCAGATTTGGGCAGTCTGAACATAGCCTTGCTCATTCCTGTTGTTAATGAGGCAGACTAATTTAATTCTATCACAACAGATGAGACACTAGTGCAGGGATACTCATTGCACGGCTCCCGAGCCACATGCGGCTCGCCTTGCTTTATTGGTGAATTTATGAAAGTACGCCAGCACAGCCAAAGTATTTTTAAAGCATGGTACAGAGACATATACTGTAATGTGCTTTACATTCCAAGCACTTGCCCTCTCATTTTGCCTCAATTAAAAGTTGATTCCAAATCGGGGATACTGTGGAACCTGGCAACACAGGCACTGTTTCCAACAGCAGGCTGCACGAGACTCTGCCGTTGCCAGGTTCACGGTTTAACACTAATAAAAGAACTAATAAAACACTCATGTTACCATATTATTAATGACTAAGATAAACAGCAATAATCATAATAAATCATTTATAAACAAAATACTAAGTCATACACTCGTAAAGTTGTTTGCCATTTGCTTCAAACGTCTGACAGACATATTCTGGGCTAGTTTAAGCTTCTAAAGGGCGGGTTTTAGACTGACTTTAGGCTGGATATTTTAGTTGGACCTGGCAACCCTGCAGCAGGGTGGCTACATGGCAGCAGCGATTCTATAAGCTAGCTAGAGCAATATATTCAGTGTGCAAAGGTTCAGTCCATAGGTGGGTTGTTTATTTTTTTACATTATTTGAGTGACTTGGGGTGATATTGTGGCTCTCTCCTTGACTTTGATCTGTCAATATGGCTCTTTTGAAAAAAATAGTGAGGATCACTGCACTAGTGTCAAACTTTAAAATCCTAAATTTGACACCTTGTCCTTACAGAAAAGTGAGTGTTTAGCCCCACAAAGCCTTCAGGTTGTCTAAACTGGAAGCATCACATACAAATCAAAACATAGACAAACTCTGGACCTGCACTGGTGGCAGGGAAATGCTGTATGTCAAAAACAGTGGCCGGGCATCTCAAAAACATTGTGCCATGCCACAGTGTTAACACTAACGCTCGCGGCTAGCTCTACTGATTATTATAGGCATGTTTTGATTTTGTTGTCGATGCTTGGGCATATAACAGATACCTGAAGCTGGATATACAGCATCACATTATTTATACATTGTTTATAATCATTTAATTCAAGTCTTTTTATATTCATTATACGTAAAGTGACGTACAGTGCCACACAAAAGTTTGGACACACCTTCTCAATGTTTTTTTCTTTTTTTCCTACACTGTAAATAAACACTGAAGTCATCCAGACTACAAAGGAACACATGCAGAATCATGCAGTAAACTTAAAAGTGTTAAACAAACCAAAACATGTTTTAGATTTTACTTCAAAGTAGACACACAACTGATGTCTCAAACACATTAAGAGGCAAGAAATGCAAGTCATGAACTCTTGACAAGACACAGCTGTTAACTGAAAGCCATTCCAGGTGACTACCTCATAAAGCTGACTGAGAAAATGCCAAGAAAGCTGCATCTAAGCAAGAGGTGCCTACTGTGAAGAATGTCAAATATAAACATATTCTGGTTTGTTTACTTGTTTGTTTACTAAATAATTACATATGTGTTTACTCATAGTCTGGATGACTTTAGTATTAATCTACAATGTAGAACATTTTTAAATCATGAAAAAACACTGAATGTCCAGAAACTTTTGACTAGTACGGTAAGTCATATTCCATCTAATTTCCATCTTTGCTGATGGTCCGGATTTCATAATCTTCAAAAACTATTTGGCCAGCTAGGTGCACCACATCACATCAACAACCTTACCACTCACCTGAGCTTTCTTTCTTATCTGAAATACTGGCATGAGGGCTTTGGAGGCTCTCCTCATATACTCCATTGAGCTTGGAGGGCAGCCTGACCCCGTCCGGCTCCAGGACGCTGCTTTGATGATCAGTCTTTGGCTTGGCGCTCTCTCTTGACTCAGCTTCAAATGTCTGCCAACGCTTCTTTGGGGCAACAGTGGAGACAGGTCCCCTACCAGCAGCCTCAGGGGCAGCATCTGAGTGGCAGTTCACAAGCTCCTCTGGTACAGTTGCCTTTGCTTCAAGTGCTTCAGATGAGTTTTGCTTCTTAAGCTGCCTGCTAGAGTTTGAAACCTGAGAAAGCGTGTCACACCCACCGTCATGTTTTTGAGCCTCCTTTTTCCCTGTAGACTTGGTTTTGCATTTGCTCTGCTTGGAGCCACTGGTGAGCACTTTCCCTTGTGGTCCATTCTGAACTGGGGTTGTCACCTGATCCTTCTCAAGGACACAATCACTCAGGGTAGAGGGAGGTTCGGGTAGAAGTGTAGGTATTAAAGAGGGTTCTTGTTTAATGAGCGCAGACGGTGAGGAAGGCGGAAGAGTCAAGGGTCTTCCCTCTTTCTCCCGGCTGTCATGCTGGTCCTTTAATAGCATAAGGAAGGTGCTGAATTTATACTTTGAGTCAGCGCGTAGTGGGGGCTCGTCTGGGATGCATTCCTCCTTCAACAGGGACTTGAACGAGAGCTCCTGAGCATCCTGGAATGAGGTGTCCATCGGCGAAGGGGGAGGAGATGGGGCGTGGGAAGAAGAAGGAGAGGAACAAGATACAACAGACTCTTTCTCAGTTTTGACAGAGCTAACGAGGGATTCCAGAGGCTCAGCTTTGGGCTCTTTAGTTTTAGAAAGAGGACCATTCCGTGCATGTTTCTTGGGCCGGACTCTTGTCAGTTTCAGTAGGGTGAGATTAGGGGATCCCCCAGAGCACTCAGACAAGGCAGTGTGCTTAGGGTCCTCCAAACTCTTCGCTTTCACTTCCCACTGCTGCTCAGCACTCTCCGGCACGTCTGCGATTGGAGAAAAGGAATCATGGTCGTTTGCAGAAGGTGGAGACAGAGATGGAGACAAAGATTCACGGCTGGAATTGTGGCCGTCTTTGTTGTCGCTTTCCTCAGAGGCTGCAAGGGCCCTGGACATGAGCCCACAACTTGCTGGCAAGTAAAACGAGTGCATCTCGAAGGTCCCATCCGACAAACTCGGGGAAGTGCTTCCCAAGCGCCTGCAGTTTGAGGCCCTGGAAGGCTTGTCCCGAGCTGTAGACTTGCAGTTAACTTTTGTTGCAGATGCCACGCCTTTCTCAGATTTGCGAACCTTTTTTGTCCTTTTTCTCACACGGACCACCTTCAGCTGACTGCTAGACTCTTTCTGCAGCTCTGCTTCGGCTTGCTCATCTGAGCGTTTTGGACACAGTATCCTCGGGACAGAATCAATGTCCAAGTACGGACAATCTCCGTTGTCTGATTCGCTCACTGGAGCAGCAGGTTTAGAGGTGTCTGCCGTGGGGGTCGACATCAGCTTGGAGAACAATCCATCTTTCAGTTTGTTGGGGCTTTTCAGCAGAGAGCTGTTTTTCTTTTTTGCAGCCATTTTCTTTTTGCCTTGCTTGGTTTTGTGAGGGCCGGGGACTGGAAGATTATGTCCGTTGGCGAAAACAGAACTATGAGAGGGCAGAGAAAAGACAGTAGAGCAGGCTGGAGGAGAGGGTGTATTCTCCTCCCTAACATCCTCTTGGACGGAGGCAGATGGATGTTTATTTCTGACATACTCCGGCAGAGCTGCCTCTGCCTCCTTCACGCCAGCTTTCCACTGTGGCATCAAGCGTTTTGGAACCTGTAGCAAAAGAAATTAAATTAGGCCACAAGCAGCTGAATGAAAGGAGCATCTAAGAGTAAGAACGCATGTCCAGGTCCAGGTCTCATGTAGTTTTAAATGCTTGATTTGATAAATATGAAACTTTGCTTTAACAGGAAACTGGCATGTGTACTTTGTCTTTGGTTACGTATAGTTAAGAAGCAATAAACAGTCAAATACATCAGTGAATGTACAGAGAACGTCAGACAGTACCGTGTATTTGTAACCCTTGTCTCTCTGTCTGCCTCGACGTCTGAGCACAGGGAGCTTCTCAAACTGATTGCCTCCTTCAAACGGGTATGTGGCTTTCCCTGAAACCCACGCTTGGTCCACAATCTCCCCAAATGTCCGGACAAAATACAGGCGGCACGGCCTGCGACTGGGCTCTGCAAAATCATGACAAAGTATAAACATGTACACAAAACTACCTACAGATGCAGCTCCAATTACACTATAGTAAACCAAGTACAGGCTTGAAAGAAATGCCAAAATATCACAGGTATCTTTACCTTTCATCCTCGTGTGGCTCTCCATCTGTGGATCTATAGACACTCGGCAGGGCCACCAGGGCCTACGGTTAAACTTTGCCCACACGACATCACCCACAGCATACTTCACTCCAGGGAGAGCCTTCTTCTTTGGGCTGCTGGACTATTAAAACAAATTTAACCGTAAAAACACTATTAGTACTATCACATATTTCTATATACTATTACACACTATATGCTCAGATGAGGACACCAATGCATTCAGCCACATGGTTTGTCTGGAGAAGTACTGGCAATAAAATTAGGGCATTTTCACACCTGTAGTTAATTTTTCTGGTCTTAATCAGAATGAAATTGTTTATCTTGGAGCATGTCCCCGCTATTTGGTTTGTTTTCACATAGGCACAAACCTAAACACAGCAGAATGCACCCCAATAAACCACGCAAACACATCGTCTCCTCTGATTGGTCAGAGCAGCCTGGCACAGAAGCAGGAAAGTAAACACTAGAGCAGCAGCATCAGTAAGAGGTAAAACTGTCGCTGTTGCCCTCACCTGTCTCAAGCCACGCCTCCATGTTTAACTGTCTTGACTTGTGTATCTGCTGTGAGACCATGATGCGTGAGACAGTCTATGTGGTGGGTTAGTGACAAGTGACAGCAGCAACAGTACAATACAGTTTTAGTGCTAACCGGCTCTCTGTTTAGCTCAAACTAGTGAAGTTACACCACAGTCAGGTCGGGTTGAGGTCGGATCACGTTTTCACCACCAGCGAACCACTACGGAGTTCATTTGGGACCAGACTGAGACCACCTCCTCTCGCTACAGTGCGTTTGATCTGCACCCGAGTGCGATTACCATTTTGACACCTGATGAAACAGCCCAAATAGTGCAAATAATGACCTAAGACTAAACATGAACCAAATGGCACCATGTCTAATGCCAGGTGTGGGCATTAGCACCAAGTCTTCCCTGGACAGTAGAGACTGTTACTTCAACAAAAGAAGAATGAACTCTTTTTTTACTACCATTGATTTAAGAAAACATCATGAATTGCCCGTTGTCCCAATCCTTTTGGCCAAATAGGGTATTTCATAATGCAAGGTAGTAATTTACTTTTGTGTTTCTCAACTAACATCTCAACTGCAGACTGTGACGTAAGACTACACTAGTTTTCCTCTGTTAAGTGATAAACGCTGTCGACATGAAACCGGCCCACAGTGCAGAAACATTACACTATAATAAGGCTGCTAATTGTTTGTTTACTCCTCGTTCTCAGTCAGAGGGACTCCCCCTGCGAGAGCTCCGCGTGGTAACAAGCTCATTCAGAGGACGCTTTCGTTTCGTTTCACGTGTAGTGAACGTTGAAGTGCACTCACTTTCATACCCAACAGCGGAGCACATTCAGGAGCATTACCCTCACTCCAGAAAAGTCTGAATGCTTTACATTTTATACCCTCATCTGAACATTCATATGAAATCAGCTCCGCGTCACAATTTACCATAATTAATCTCCATCACTTATGAGAAAATGATTAAATGAGTATTAAGGGATTTCCTCTGACGAAAACCTGGCAAACTTGATGAGCCACACACTTTTTTTTCCTCTAACTGGATAATTAAATGTCCTTATTACTATATACTGCCTCATCAAAAAAATACAAATATTAGGGAAAAGTTTGTGTTCATAATTCAAAAAAGTAAACAAATTTAATGTGAATTTTTTTTTATTCATTAGACATAAAGTGACACATTCAAACCTTTTTAGTTATAATACTGATCACTATTTGAGTGTTTTGTGGTCATGAGTTTGTATCTTTTAGCAGATTTTTATTGTATTTTTATTTCTCTAGTCTTTTATTTCTATTATCTCTATTTACTTTAACTCTTGGTAATTTTGTCTCTTCACTGTACAGCATCCTTCTGCATCTTAAAAGGTGCTTTTCAAATAAAACTTTACTATTTATTAGTTTGGCTTATACCTCTCGAAAATCAGAAATCCAGAATCTTTCATTATTAGAATATTTCATTTATAGTTTGAAATAATTGCTACTAACATTAAAACAAAAATATTTGAAATGTCACTTTACATGTAATGAATATAAAATAATGATAACCCACCACTTACAATTAAATTATAAACACAAGTGAACTTTTTTCTTGATATTCTCATTTTTGGTGCTGCACTAGTCCATCCTCTCTGCAACTGAATTTTTTTCATTAAACTTGTTAAAATCAGACAGATAACATGAGGATGCAACATATTTAAAAATGTGTTTATCATATTTAAAAATGTGACCACTACTATATTGGGAGGGTAAAAATTGGCTAATAAACAATTTTTCAAAATTTTACAATTTTACAAATTTTACAAACTTTTTCAAAACAATTAAATTAATGTTTCGTTATATCTTAAAACAGAGGAATCAGCAGATTTTTGGACTTATCTACTCATTTACATTAGAACTGAAGGTGTACACAATGAACAGCTGATGTAGTTCATTCCCACACTAACCAGGTTCTGCATCTATGATTTGATCAACCCTCCCCACACTTTGCCATTTTCAATCTGGTAATGCTAATGTCGTTTCCTTTATGGATAATCATGTCCTATGAATGAGGTTTTAAAATGGTCAACTCAAAAATCAAATTTATGTACATTCCTCAGATGTAATACATCAGCCAAAACACAGTTGGAGTCAAAAGTTTTGCCCCTTTACTATACAAAACTGCAGAACCAACACTACCAACAATCACTAGATCACAATAGTCACCTAAATAGCCTAGCTGTCCCATCAAAGCACATCACCAAAATACTTCTCTTGAAATACTTAAAACAGTGGTACCCAAACCTGGTCCTTGTGCCCACCTGCCCTGCATGTTTTAGTGGATTCTGTGCTCCCAACACACCTAATTAATCTAATCAGCTCATTAAGAAACCATTTTTGAGAAGCAGGGGATGTGTTGAAGCAGAGCATCTAACTAAAATATACAGAGCAGGGGTGCCTGGATCAGATCTGGGAAACACTGACTTGTTCTATAAGACCTTAATCAAGACCTATATACAGTTTGAGCAATTATGATTATGTATTTTGACAGTGCAATTTCAGTAAAAATTGAGTTAAAATTGCAGCTCCAGTTCTAAATTAAAGAAGCAAAATCCAGACTCCAAACATGTCTTGGTTGATCAGCTACGTTTGAGGCAAGTAGATTGTGTAAATTTGATTTCTGAGTAAAGCTTTATAATAATAATAATAATAATAATAATAATAATAATAATAATAATAATAACAAACATGATTTATAACATTAAAGAGTATTGCTCCCAGAATGGAGACTTGTGGTACCCCACATGACAAAAAAATGGCACTTAGATGAGTTTCTTAGAGTGACAGAATATTCACAACCACACAGGTAGTAATGGAACCATTATACCTTATCTTATAGATTAAGCTAGTGGTTCCAATTGGTCATGATGGTTTCCCTGTCTAACAAAAATTAGCTAAAATGTCAATTAACAAGCCCTTTCATAGTTAAGTGTCTGGGGTTATATAAGGCCTCAGTGGCTGGCTCAGTGTTCATACTATGAAAAATTTAACAAACATTAGCCCAAAATTGCGAACCTTAGTGGTAAACGTCCTTGATGGGATTGATGTGTATGAAACCAATAAAATGGATACAGACTTACAGGATTTGAGAAGGTGCCACTGGGTGAGCTGGTCCTTTGAGACAAGCCGGCGGTGAACATTGACGCACAGTTTTCAGTGGAGGGCAGGTCACAATCACTATCTGAGTAGTCGTCCATACTGTCAAAATCTTCCAGCATAACCTCAACAGGTAGTGGAGGGGGGCTGGTGGGGGTTTCCGGGCACGGTGCACTTTTAGGAATAGAGTTAAAGGGTTCGTGTCGTTTCGAGTTCAAGCTCAGGTCCAGCCCTGAACTGTAGGAACGTTTTGCTTTCGCAAAGTCCCTTTTCTGGCATTTCTTGGATGAAGGTTTTAACGACACCACCTCCTCCTCCTCCTCCTCATCGCCATCATCGTCGTCCTCCTCTTTGTCATCTTTGCTGTCTCCACTGTCAAACAGACTGGACTCGAAATGCAGGAATCCGTTGGGGATGGGTGAGAAGTGTTCCAGGCTGTCGGAGCTGACAGGGGAGAAGCCGTTTTTGTCCAGATCCTGGACGCTCCTGTACGAACCTTCATCTGCGCTGTGACCCTGGGATAGAGGTGAGCGAACCAAGCTGAGGCCAAATTCTTTGCCGCGTCCATGTACGTCTTTGTCCTGCAGGCTCAATTCAGGCCTGTTGACCATGCTGGTCAGGTCCTGGAGCCTCCGTAGTGGACTGTACCCGGACGTGGACTCTCTCTGGGTGTAGGGGGGGAAAAAAGCAGAGTGCTTATAGACAGAGTTCTGCAGCCGCACGGCCGATGGCTTCGCGCCACCGTGGTGGAGCCCGCAGGAAGTGACGTGGCTATCATGGGACTGTGGGTCCTGTGGATCAGGAAGACACCCTGGGCCATCCCTGGCAGCCACTTTGTATGACTGATTCATGTTGGCATGGCTCCCTCCTGCACAGAAAGATAAAAGTAATGAAATAACAATACATTTCATTAAATAATAACAATGTCTTTGTCCTGCAAGCTCAAGTCAGGACTGTTGACCTTGCTGGAGCCTCCGTAGTGGACTGTACCTGGACGTGCACTCTCTCTAGGCATAATAATGAAGTCACAGGCTGGTGTCATAACCTTCAAGCCCACTGATGCACCAATCATAATACTATAATATTATTATTATTATAGTATTACAATATAACACATTTATATAATAATACCTGTAAATAAATTATTCTCAGGCTGTTACTTATGTTACCATGAGACACAACTGTACAGCCTCTATTATTAAACCTAAACTCTGACCAAAGTACAATGAAAACTGTCTGCCATAAAAACTCAGGCTTAAGCTGAACTTATTAAACTTGCCCTACATACACTAACTGGTTTAATTGTGTACACATGATTGACTGATGGCAGCCCTGACTCTATGGCTCTACACACCTGGTACTACATTTTTATTTGGCATGTTCAGATGCTAGGGCCCTCTAGAACCAACCTGGACACCCCCCCCCTATGATCAAACACCATGCAAATCAGAGGCACCCAATCTGAATGAAATTAAAGTGAAAGCGACACATTGACCAGAATTTGACCTCCATATTTAATCCATCTACCAAAAAAGTTACAACTTTTAACCACTTACTATCATTCACTTGGATGTAAACTCAAACTACAGCCTTTAAATGTAGCCCAGTGTCCACATATAGGCTCTATCTGCCATAACAGGGTTGTCAGGTTGGCCCTTTTAGGGATGTGCAGATTGATCCTGAAATATCCAGACTTCTGATCCTGTGCTTTATCGAAACTGAAACACAAACACTAGAGGGCAGTGGGCAGTTCTACCCACAGTGCCCGGGGAGCAGTTGTGGGTTAGGTATCTTGCTCATGTCCAGAACCACTTTGGAGTGTGTGTGATTAAAAAACAGGTGCCCAATTCTGATTAAATGAAAGTGAAAGTGACACACTGACCAGTATTTCCAGGAATTTGATGTTTAATTAATATATGCGTTAATGATAAATATAAACTACGGCTTTTAAATGTAGCCAAACATCTACACACAGGCTATACAGGATTGGTTGCCAGGTGTGCGGTTTCACTGCCGAATTTTGTTTGCAAAGTGAAACAAATATGTCCACACACCACGGGGTAGTGGGTAGCCCTGTTCACAGTGCCCAGCAGCAGTTGAGTGTTAGGTGTCTAGTGTGTGCCTAATTCCAGAACCAGACTGGACTGTATGATCATAAACCAGGCGCCCAACTATGGAGCTCCAACCACCCTGCAGAGTCTGACCCCGAAGGTCTTCATTACCTTAAACTTACAGGACCGGCCGTGATGTAAATAATATAGACGCTTGTGTTAACAATCAGCCAAATCCCAAATCCCTGGCCCACACAGGCTCGAGTCCTGCCGGCATGCACATGTTGTTGTGAGCACCACTAGGTAGGCCGTCATGTCAGAGGAGCCATCAGGGCAGACAAAGACAGCTTCAAACATGGACTCAGACCATGATCTGGGCTTCAGCCGGCCTTCTTGCTCTCAAACAAGGCGTCCCGGCCTGTTTGGGGAGGCTTCTCGTGTGCAGAAACAGAGCCGGGCTAGTTAAGCATGCAGTAGTAGGGAAGCCACATTTTTCTATCTCAGAAACAACAACACGACGCTAGTAGAAATGTCCGGAGTCTTACCATGTACGGCCACAACAAACCCGTCAGACTGGGACGCGTCGAGGTACTTCTGTGGCTTTTTTGTCGATTTGTGAAAGGCCAGAGGGAGATATGTGCTTAGGCCCCATCCTTTCCCTTCTCCGACTACCGCCGGGAAGAGCAGATTAATTCATTGAGCCCATCAAAAATGACAAAAAGCGGCAAAACGAGGACATAAACCAAACGAGGACCTAAACCAAACGAGGACCTAAACAGGCGGATGCGGCGGTTCAGGCAGCGTCAGTGAGTCCAAACCAGCAGCGGGTTAACATTGTATTCTGCTGCTGCCCTGGTCATGTTAAAGCAAGCCCTGGTGTGTGTGTGTGTTGGATATAGAGAGAGAGCGAGAGAGGCACACACACACATACAGAGCTACCCAACCCCCCGTCTCTGTCTATAAGCCTACACACAGCGGGCCACTTTCTCCACCACTAATACTCATTTTCACATAAGAACCGGTGCCATTTACACCCCGTCACACCTCCATCACAGCCCAAACCGTCCTCTAAAGGCTCTACACGTGAAAAAAACACCCCAAACCGGGCCATTTTTGTCGTTTCCTCGTCTTAAACAAAAGGCACAACTTCCTCCATTTTAGCTACGCCGCGACTGGGGCCTTAAAAGCCACGTTTCATTACAAAAATAACAAATACAACTTTCACACACTCGTCCTTTATTTGGATATAAACTCGTATATGATTTTAAACGTAGCCCAACACACACATATACTCTGTAAGCCACAACAGGATTAATACGCAAGGTTGCCAGGTTGGTGTTTTTGACGCCCTAATAGGGATGTGCAAGTCGATACTGAAATATCGGTCACTTCGATACTGTGCTGTCAGAAGCCGTGCCATGTTCACTATATATAGTGTAATGCTTTGCTTTCTGTAGCAGAAAACAGTACACGTAAACAATTCCACAATACACTGCACTAGCAGATACCCATAATGCACTGCACGGTTATTTGGATTCAAGACTGAAAGCGCAGTCAAGACTGAGTCTGCTGTCAGCATGAGGTAAATTATTTACTGCATATTATTCTGTTCCTTATATACTTAATAAAATATTCGTTTTGATTTCACAGAAATCATATTTACATATACACTATATTTATACATTCTATTTGTTAGATTATGTAATGAAACATAGATTATGTAAAGAATGTGCTCTAATGTTGTCATGTGAGACTTACATAATTAAAGCTTAATTATTACTTTATTAACATCGAAATGATGTGGTTCTCATCATAGAAGTAACATAAATCCCTTATTTTAAAAGTATCAGTTTAGTATTGGGATGTTAGACTTAGTACTACTTGGTATTGGATTGAAATATCAACCCAGTTTAGTTTATTTTAGGGATGGGAGATACCACAAATGTTATTTTCCCAATACTAATGACACTACTGATACTGTTAAAATTGGGATTTCCTTGTTTTACATTGATAATCAGAAGAATATTTAAAAGTGATGCATGGTGGTTTGATTTTATTTTCCAAATGATGAAAGATAATAATGTAGTTACAATCCCATTTTACTATAATGATAAAATAACAATAATAATACCAATGTAAAATACTTCACAAAAGGTATAAATTAGAATATAAAATTACTCAGAAGATATAAAAGTATGCTGGTAGGGCTTTTGCCATCTGTAGCATGTTTTCGTCAAACATCTGTAGAGTTTCAGCTAGCTATAGACAGGCCTGGGGATTTTTACTCGGCCTGGCAACCCTGTATATGGCGGCCCAATGCTAAACATGTAGCCTCGACAATAAACTCGCCTTCTTGTTTACCTCTGAAAAGTGACATATTCGAGACACATTTTCTGTTAAGTCTGTTTTTGTATTTTCATAAACACAAGCAGGCATGTTATCCTACGTTTACTTGTGTACTTCTAGTGTATTTAATCAAGCTCATAAAAAGAGAAAGTGGCCTTTTTAACTCTGGCTGTGTTTGAAATCTAAATGTAGATATCTTGATCCCTTGCTGCCTAAGTAGGTGCCATAGAAGGCAGCACTGAGGTAAAGGTATTTGAGCCAAATTCACGTTAAACCACATTCAGTAGACATCAACACACATCAAAGATACCCACAACTTGCTGCTGGTTCTCACTGTGTCTTCAAAAACGGACCGAACCGTTTTTAATGCAGGATTTTATATAAACATTCGATTTGGGACAAGACTTCCTGCCTCAGAAGACAGCCTGAGTAGGCAGCATTTCTTACGTTTCAGACCAGAGTTGCCAGGTTCCCGGTTTTACCTCCTAGTTTGGCTGTTTTGAAAAATTAGTGACGTAAAATTTCAGAGCTGGTGGTGCGGGTTTTGGCTACTTTCAGAATTTACCATGGACAACAAAATTATGTTTTAGATAAAAAAAAAAAAACAGCAACAACTTACAATCATGTAATAATAATAATAATAATAATAATAATAATAATTATAATAATGCTTCAAAAGTAGTAAAAATAGAATAATAAACATAATACATAATAATAGAAAAGTAATAATAGAAAAAGAAAACGAATGACAAAATAAGATTTAAACAATATATAAAAGTAGTACACCAGTATTTTTTAATGCCTTTGAATGGACGGGCTGGTTTCAGCTTGTGTAGGAGGCTTTATGTCATACGTGGAGATGGAGCATTTTAGGGACTTGGCAACCCTGTTTCCAAACCGGAGGAGCCATGTTTTCTGAACGCTGGGCCTTTTAGCTGAACCCTCCTTTCTGAAACATCCACATGCGGACTATAAAATACGAGTCTTTCTGATTTCAGACCATGTGGACAGGGAGGTTAAATCACCCCAGTTGGAGCTCAGTCTAAAGCTTTGTTCTGGCTGATGCTTACCTTGGGTTTGCTCTTAGTCTTGCCTTTGTTACAAGACTGCTGGGCATTTTTAAAGTTTCTTTGCTAATTACATGGAATTTCAGACAAACGTCAACGTACTGTATTGTTTGTCCTCATCACTCCTGAGACTGGACAATTTAAAAACATGTATCTTTAATAGCAATGCATGTCCATTAAAGCATTTTAAATGGTATTAATAAATTATTGATATTTTTAATGCATATGGACTGAGTTATTCAGTGGAAATTTGTAATTAAAAGCATGAAATCTGCAATATTGTTTAAATTGATACATTTACCATTATTATTGATTATTCCTGTGTACTTTTCACAACATTAAATAAACAAATTCAAAAATGCTCTAAAAACTTCCACTTAAGCCATTTCTAGGGCTTTTTTCAAGATGTTGGGGGGAAAATCTCAAAGTCTTTGACGAACTAGCACAAAACCAGAACTGAAGTAACATAAAAGCGGGTGTGACAATGTAAAATTTGCTGTCCAGTTATAAAACCCATACATGAAAAAAAAAATCATATATTATCCAGCATTTCCTGTTATTTCAAAATCACAAGACAATTTTCTTGAGATCACAACATAATTTTTACATTTTTACAATCAAGATAAAAATACATCTAGAAAATTTATCTTGAGATGACAAGAAAATTAAGTAAGTTGTGAGCTCAAGATGACAGAATAGAAAAATATGAATTCCATATCTATGTCCTAATTCATAACTCATTTTTTATCTATGAAAATCCAGAAAGGACTTTTTTCCCCTGTAGCGTTATCTCATGAGCACAACTTAATTTTCTTGTCATCTCAAGATAACAGTTTTAATTTTTGTTATTTTGAGAACACGAGAAAATCTCAAGATAACAGTACAAAAAAAATATGAATAAGATATTATTAACTTCTCCTTTCTGGACTTCCGTGCTTAACACAGCCAATTAAATTAACCAAAAGAGGTGAACACTTTAATCAAGACCCATTTAGCAGTGTTTCATGCAAGCACCATTGCTTTGGAGTGATAGTTGTTTATTTTTTTTAGCAGACTGGGTGTATTTGCCCACACAACACTAGTTTGTCCATTAGCTGAAAAGAAAACTGAACCAACCTGATGCAACATGTCATTCCAGATTTCGATCAACACGACTACTTGTGGGGAGCAGAACACTATGGATTATACTAGGCTATTACTGACATTTACACTTACAAAAGAGGTGTGGAAGCATTAAACACTGATGTTTGCCATTTTTCAAATCCCATCCCGAAAATGTGATTCAAACATTCTTCAAAAATTCAACTCAACACCATCTGGAAAAAGGGCATCACAATTTTTTTTTCATAAATACAAATAAAAGAGATCATACCAAGGACGATACAAGCATAGCACATTTACATACACAGCAGAAAAGAAGGATAAATATGTCTGTGGTTATCCATATGTTAGCAATTGAAATTCAGAACAAAATCAGATGTGGCTATTGAATAGCAAAGACCTTGTCCCAAACCGTCACATTATCAAAAGTAACAAAGATTAAAAGCAACACAAAAAGCATTTCTATTTTTATATGTGTATACGTTCAAGTGAAGACTATTGGCCAAAAAGTCTAATATTATAATATTGGTTTAGATACTGTAGTTTTATTTCACAAGACTACCATCATGCACATCTGTACAGCAGGTTAAAATAAGGTTTAAAGGAGCAATAAGCAGAATTTCATGGATTTGCTTATCAGTCACACATTATGACGATGGAACAGTAAGTAAAAAAGAAAGGAGCTTTTTAGAACCCACACTTCTAACCACTATAGAACACTTCACACACTATGAACTACGTTTCATTTTTCTTGTTTCATCACTTTTCAGTGGGAACAAAAACTACTTATTGCTCCTTTAAGTGTGAGAGAGAATGATAATGTTCTTTGGATATAGATACACAAAATGGTCATAACAATGTAACACGTAATAAGTGTTAAGATTAGGTATCAAAATTCTTTTTTCTTGTTTCTCCCTCCCCTACCTCGCAAGAGTCTTGTCGTGTTTTAGACATTTTTTTGTTGTGCTGATTTCAGACATGCACTCTCACGCCCTTGTCCCATTCTCACTAATAAATAGAAAAAAGCTGCCTTCATTCGCTAGCACTTTTCTCTTTGACAGAAGCCTCACACAGCCCTCGTTTCTGCATGAGGGAGTAAGGGAACGGCGCTCCGTTGCAGGCACTATAGTCCAGTTTGTTGAGCTTTGTCAACGTTTTGATGCTACCCGGAGGCCTGCCTGGACTGACCTTGTAGCCGGCAGCTTTGGTGGTCCCCAGCGGTCTTCCTGGGCTCGTTTTGAACCCCGCCGCCCTGGTGGTGCCTGGGGGTCTGCCGGTGCTCGTCCGGTACCCTGCAGATTTGGTGGTGCCCGCGGGCCTACCTCGCCTACCACTCTTCCCGAGTCCTTTCTTTTTCTTGGATCCCTCTGGCACCTCTACGCTCCGCATGCGCACAGACTGGGGGTGAAAGTCGCTCTGGCCGTCCTGCATCTGGCACGACATGGGTTTGAGCATACTCTGAGGCAAAGGTGGCAAGTTGGGTAGCGGAAGTTGTAGCGGTGGAGGCGGGGCAGATGGGTAAAACTTGCTGGACTGCGAGGTGCATAACTCGAAATGACCACTCGGGTGCTGGGCGTCTTCGGCTAGGCCCCCCAACCCATAGTCGTTATTGTTGCTGGTTACCTGATGCATCATTTTCTGTATGGGAAGAAAATACAAGAGGAAGTGAGCGTCAGCACAGCACTCAGTAGATATGCAGCATGTCCAAAAGTATCCAGACAGCCTTTTTACTTAGAAATGAGTTACTTTAATGTACATCTCCGACATGTACGTTCAGCTTCTATCTTTGTAGAATGCAATCACTACTAGAATTGGTGCAATATTACACGAGCCCAAGTTCACCATGCATCAGCTAGAGGGGTTTCAAGCCCCTTAGCACTACGATACAGAGCTGTTTGGAGTGATGGAGCTCAATGCAACCCCACTGAAATGAGTTGGAGTAGAGACCGAGATAAAGAACTAATCATGCAACATCATTAATGCAATCAAATCTCGACAGCAATGTTCTAACATCTATTCTAAAGTCCTCCCACAGCAGAAGAGGCTGTAAAAGGGCAGTAAAAGGGAAAATTTAATATAAATAACCCTGATTTCCATCTTTTCAAATGCAGGATGTGCAGATGTCTCCAAACTTACCAAAAAAAAAAAAAAAAACAGAATTTTGCAAAAATGTTTGTGTCGACAATTTAACTAAAAAAAGTAAATAGTTATATATTTTTTATTCATGACAAAAAAAGTGACATTTCAAGCCTTTTTTGTTTTGTTGATCAATTTGGCAGAAATCCAGAATAGCAAATAATTAAATTTCATACGATCAAACAGAAAATAATGTACAATACAGAAATGTCCAACTTATGACAAGTCTGTTTACTTAAACACTCAATGGTTGTGGCTCCTTTCCCAAGAGTTACAGGGATACGTTCTGGGATTAGACTGATATTAGGAATGTGGCAGTTGTAGCCTGAGATAACAGTATTTATACTGTTTGAATACTAATTTACTCTCCAAATTAAATATTCTAATCATCTGAGATTTCTGATTTTCATGAGCTTTACATAAAATAAAAACATGAGTTTTAAAACGGAATGACAGCATCAATTTTTGTGCTATATCCAAAATAACCAAAAATTATAAACATTTGAAAGTGTTTTTAAGTACGGGCGATGCTCAGAGAAGTACATTGTAGCATACAGTCATATCAGAATATTTTGACCACTCCTGGTTTGGACGTCACAGATGCCATGTGACAGTGTTTATTACACGAATTATTAAGTGAGCACACTAGTCAGTTGTAGCCGTGTAAAACCATCATCATATATACAGGATGTGATGTCACAGATGTCCAATGACGATAGTTCAGTGAAGCATGGTGGAGGTAGTATCTCAGACTCCACTATCTGTGGGATGCTCTAGTGATGCCCCATGGGTCACTGATGCCAGAGGGAAAAAACAACCAATGAGGTGCTTATTCTGTAGGTGGTCAAAATATTAGGATATGTGCATTGTGATGTAATTGATCACAATTGTGATCAATATTATCAACAGCTGTCTTCAGGGCTTTGCACCAGGCTTCACATCACTAGTGCTGAGTAAAGAGAAATAGACATTGGTAGTTAAATGACACATTTTAGGCTGTCGTGCATTGATAAACAGAGAAGAATGGGGCCTCAGGAGGCCTCACACTGTCCTAAAAGTGAAAACACAAACATGCACTTGTGTGTGAAAACACGTACAAAGAGCCACGAAGCGTTCCTACCCATAACGCATCGGTGTGTGTGCTTTTCTCCATTTCTACCTCCGTGAGAACACATACGTCAACAAAGTCAGCACCAGGACCAAACACAGGCTGTGTAATGATGAGAAATGTGTCTGTAAACAGTCTCCCGGCCGAATAAAGACGGACTTTACCTCACATGTACGCGGAGCTCGGGCTGTAAAGGGTTAAACGTGAAACACATAGATCTCCCATCCCTGAAAGCAAAGAACCAGTCTATTTATCTCCAAATAAAACGGCCCGGAAAGACCCACGACCGAGAGCCGAGCGCGGAGCGAGGCTACAGCGCCGCTCCGACGAGCTTTTGTCTCTCCGGAGCGGTGAGGATTAAATCTGTAGGGCAGCCATTTTCACAACAAAAAATGTACAATATTGGAGGACGGAGATGTGCGCATGCGCAGAGACACTGAGAGGAAATTACACCATTCTATTATCTGAAACCACTCCAAAACCCTTCTCTCTCTATCTATAGATACGTATACACTGTAAATGAATACTGTGAGTGAACACATAATGAATCATGTAGTAAACTTAAAAGTGTTAAACAAACCAAAACATGTTTTAGATTTTACTTTAAAGTAGACCCACAACTGATGTCTCAAACACATTAAGAGGCAAGAAATGCAAGTCATGAGCTCTTGACAAGACACAGCTGTTAACTGAAAGCCATTCCAGGTGACTACCTCATAAAGCTGACTGAGAAAATGCCAAGAAAGCTGAGCAAGAGGTGCCTGCTGTGAAGAATATAAGATATAAACATATTCTGGTCTGTTTAACACTTGTTTGTTTACTAAATAATTACATATAGTTTGGATGACTTTAGTATTAATCTACAGTGCTGAAGATTTTTAATAATGAAAAAACACTGAATGTCCAAATATATATATATATATTCTTTGCACTTTCAGTTTCATTGTACTGGTTAAATTACAAAGAATTTTTTTTTACTAGTATATATATATATATATATAAACCAAAACCTTACCCAATACAGCCCAAGATCTACCAAGTACAACTAAAACATTTCCTAGTACAACCACAACCTCACCCAATATATCCACATCATAATACAATGCAACCTAAAACACTTTTTGTGGCCTTCCAAAGAATTGGTGGAAGATTAAAGAGATTTTTTGAGGCAGCATCTTTGCATAGCAGGAAAAAAACAGAATGTAGACATTATATTTATATATTATATTTGAGCTAATTAGCATATTATGTACTACAGTAATTAGATATAAAGTAATCGACTGCAGATGGTTTTGACCAAGTGTAAGTGCATTTGATTACAATCTTATCAGGATGCAGGTCACATGCTAATCTCATGTAAATGGGGTTTGTATAGTGACATCACTATTTCTTAATGGTATCACTGTTATCAATGATGCATTAATGAAGCATTTTTAATGAGTTTTTGTTTTCATGTTAGCCTGTGTCTGAAAAGAGACACATCTTATTAGACTCATTTTATGCTGACTTTGATCTACAGGATGAATTCTGTGAACTATTATTATCAGGCAGCTCCTCCCCTTTACCCATACAAGCAAGTTCACACACCCACACAATCAGGCCTTCTCCTGCATCAGGGGTGCGTTCAAGTGCTCTCAAAATCTGCTTTAAAATGAATTACATGAATTACACAAATCATTTCTACACACTTTTTAAATTCAAAACATGTAGTAAATTGAATTTTGACACTTAATTTTACATTATTTCAAGATTTGACTGTAATATCTCAAAGTAATGTGATTGTATGTCAAAATGATGACAACAATTAACATATTAATCATTACATCCCAAAAATGAGATATCTTATAATAATGACCCAATGTGTTAAAAATTATGAGGTACCTTAAAACAATAAAAATAATAATCTAAAAATAATGAGTTCACATTTCAAAATGACATCACTTAAATTTCATAAAGAAAAAATATTCAATGCTGTGAATTCTTTAAAACTATGGTTATTTAAGGATTCTTTAGTAAAAATAACGGTTCTATATAGCCCAAAGGGTTCTCTGCATGATGAAAGGATTAATGAGAAATGTGTTGTAGATGGTTCTATACAGAACCTTTTTGAAAATGGTTCTATATAGCCACAAGAAGAGTTCTGCTATTGTTTCAACGCTAAGCTTAAAATAATAAGAGGAACCGTTTTTGTTATTATATAGAACCATTTTCAAAAAAGGTTTTTATGTAGAACCATCTACGGCACCTCATCAGTCTGAAGAACCCTTTCATGGTTCTATGTAAAACCAGGGACAGCGCTCCGCACACGTGCACCACACACTGCACGTGGGGCCCCCAAGTGTCCAAGGAGGCACCACTTAAGTGTTTTTTTCCCATGTGAAGGGCAGCTAACAGGGCCATTTTGGCCATTTTAGAGGGTACTGTGGTTAATTTTTTTCGTCCATAGGTTGCCCCCCTTGTGCATCTCAAAATAATAATATATTCACAAGAAATTATCTAGTGTCTCAAAATAGTGAACTTGAGTTGAGTAAGTCATACTTTTCAGCTGTAATCTCATTATTGTGAGATTAAATCTCATTTTGGATTGAAATAAATAGCCAACATTTTGACATAATATCATCAGATATTAACATGTGTGGCAAAATAGTGCTAACATCTCAAAAATGAGACCTAAAAAAAGATATCTCAAAAATGAGTTTACTAAAATGTTAACATAACAATTCAGTTAATAATAATAATATTCTATATATTTAAGATATCTAAAAATGGCCAGATATCTTAAAATTTAAGAGTTAATATCCGAAAATAGTGACACAGTTCATTCAATAAGTGAATTTCGACCTAAAATAGTGCAGAGCGTTGCGCCACGTTTTTGCGCAGTGAACACCGCACACATTCCTCTCCGTCTCTGACTGTCAGCAGCGAATCAACACCGAGCTGAGCAGCAGGCCCAGTCCTGCCCTGCCTACGTACACTTTTTATTTATAGCCAGAACAGGACGGCAGCGGCTCGGACGATTTTCAGATCATTTACATCATTTTGTGCTGCAAAACTGCGCTAAAGCCTGCGCGTTAGGACCCGGAGGATACAACTCGGGACGCAGCGTTAAAACAGTGAAACAGAGGAACGTGTCCACGCCTTGTTTGTTAACATTTATCAGCGTTTTCTGATTTTTAAGCGTTTCTGTTACCAGTATGGACGAGAAGGTGTTTACTAAAGAGCTGGATCAGTGGATCGAGCAGCTGAACGAATGTAAGCAGCTGGCGGAAAACCAAGTCAAAATCTTATGTGAGAAAGTGAGTATTTTTACGTTGTTCCGCTTTTCTTCATTTGTTTTAAGTGTCATTTACACAGCATCGCTTTATATTTCTTTATAAAATCACACATCGGGATACATTTCGTCAATAATATCGATGGAGTCGCAGCTGGCGGCAGTCGGGTCTGTTTTCATTGGCTGTCGCTGACTTTTATCGTTGCCCTCGATGTAACCTGCCATTGGTTGTGTTTTCACTTAGAAGGCACGCTATTGGCTGTCTTTTTTCGCGCGAGGCATGCTATTGGCTGTCGTTTCATCTTAAAAGCACGCTACTGGCTGTCGCCATCTCGAGCATCGTAGCAACCCGAGCCTGTCCCGCTTTAACCGTTGCTCGTTGTCAGGCAGATATTTGGACAGTTATGAAGTTGTAGTTTAGCTCAGTATTGTATAATGGAGGTTACAGTGGTGGATCTACAGCTTCTGAGATCTAATATTAGCTCAGCTCACAGCTGTACAGCTCACATCTGACTAGTAATAGGAAAAACCGGCCATGATGACAGAATGTAATCTAAAAATCATAACTAATGATTTAAATAGTCTAAGCTAATGTACAAGACTGAAATTAGGGTTGTCAGAATGTTGATGATAAACTAAAAACAATCCACTGATCCAGAATTTAGTGTATTTCAAAAGTGGAGATCAAATCTCACAGCAGGGATATCACAATACCAGAATTTTAGTAGTATAATGTCATACTCAATACTGTGGCTACAAGCTAACAAAACATTTATGATACAGAACCCAAGTCAGCCCAATTATATAACAATATGCTAATATCGCAGTATGCTCTGGATGACTTCTAACCCAATGCTATACATGCTTGATTTTTGGTAGTAATTCAGACTTTGTCTCCTTTTCAGGCTAAAGAAATCTTATCAAAGGAGTCGAATGTTCAGGAGGTGCGTTGCCCGGTCACAGTGTGTGGAGATGTTCACGGCCAGTTTCACGACCTCATGGAGCTCTTTAAGATTGGTGGAAGATCACCAGATACCAACTATCTCTTCATGGGAGACTATGTGGACCGAGGCTACTATTCTGTAGAGACGGTCACACTTCTAGTGTCTTTAAAGGTACCAGTTCAGCCACTCAACTCAAATTATATACAGTCTTTTTTGATACAGTGCTTTTTGTGCAAAATCATATCCAGATCTTAATGAAGGTTTCACAGATTGGTGGATGTATTTAAGAACATACATTCAGAACAAAGAGAGCAAGAAAGAAATGCATATACACTGTCAGCACCATAACAGGTGGACTGAACTAGCTGAACTGGCTGCAAGGTTCGCATGACTCCCTTGATTGGCCCCAACTGAGCCAAACCATCATATATTACAAATGCCATTTAAACCTGTGTTCCCATTAATCAACACATTTGTGGGTGCATTTACATTTTTATAAAGAAAACAAAAGCTGAGACTGGATGTATTTAAGAACATTATTGAGCTTTAAAAATGTAATAGCTACTGACACTTCTGACAGCAGCAGGCATGGCAGCTTAGCTTTTGTAAGATTTGAGTAGGTTTGAGAAGATTTGTTGATGTATTTTTACAGACAAGACTTTGTGACTACTGAGTTCTGTTTAACAATGTTAGCCTCATAGCGCAGCTAAAGAAGCAAAATTTGGGCTCCAAACATGTCTTGGCTGATTGATCACATTGTTTAAATATGATTTCTGAGTGAACATGTGTACAGATGTGAGAGAATTTAACAAGGGACAAATAATTATGACCATATGAAACATCAGTGAAGCCTCCTGGAGTGTTTCTGGTCAGCAGTGGTCATTATTAATTTAAACATAAAAATTATCCCAAGCAAACATGTAGAACTGTGCCCCGTAACGTATGTTCCATATGATATCTGTTGTTTTCATTTGTTTTTGTTTTTTTTCAGGTTCGATACAGAGAGCGAATTACAATCCTCAGAGGGAATCATGAAAGCAGACAAATCACACAGGTGTACGGCTTCTATGACGAGTGTCTGAGAAAATACGGCAATGCAAATGTGTGGAAATATTTCACAGACCTTTTTGACTACCTTCCTCTCACAGCCTTGGTGGACACACAGGTAACCTGATCAGTCTTTATATACCGGCACTGTAAGGTCACACATTTCCATGTGGAAACATCTTTCTATCCTTTGTTATGAAAATATTGGTTTATTTGTTTCTGTGCATTCTTGTTTAGGTTATTTTATGACATTAAGCAATTTTGTTCAACAGACATAATTTTTAAAAGTTTTTGGAAAAAAGCCTATGCCTATGGAATACTTAAGATGTGAAAAATATCTAGAAATAAATTAAATATGCTCTCAAATGTAGAAATTCAGGCAGTTTTGATTACTTTGAAGATATATTATCAATCAAAACTTTATTTATAAAGCACTTTTCATACAAAGCTAATTGAAATTCAAAGTACTTTACAGGTGATTGACAGCAAAAAGAAGGCTAATAAAAGTGGATGATCTAAACAATTGGAACTTTATAAACAATAAAATATAAACAATAAAAGTAAGCAATACATTAAAAATTAAAAAGTGAAGGAAAATATTTAAACTAAAACCATGAAATGCTTATAAAACACAGTATAACATAAAACCAGACTAAATATGTACATTTGAATTTAATTATGTCAGCATTTTCAGCTGCTCTCGGCAGTCCTATTTTAAGGAACAACTAAAAAAGAGGCACTAGAGGATCTGAGAGACCTTCCTGGTTTATAAACCAAAAGCATATTTGAGATGTGTCTGGTACAAGACCATGAAGTGGTTCATAAACTATTAAAATTATTTTAAAATCAATACGATAAATGCATTAAAATGGGTGTAATGTGTACTCTCCTAAGCCAAAATATCATTTTTTGCATGAACTCTTAAGCCGTAAATAAAAGGAAGAGTCATTATGTCTCTGTCTCTTGTCTTGTAGATATTCTGTCTGCACGGAGGCCTTTCTCCATCCATTGATACGCTGGATCATATCCGTGCCCTGGACCGTATTCAGGAGGTCCCACATGAGGTCTGTGAACTCTCTGATTGTACCATCACAAGTCTAGTGGTTTATTCTCTCTAAGAGATGACCCATTTTAGACACTTTATTTTGCATATACATCCAGGCTCACCACAGTATATCCAAACTGTTGGAAGGTTTAATACTGATGTTTACATACAAACAATGTAAACATAAACATGGGTGTTGTGGTGCTTTAAAACAAACTGTAACGGTTGACTTTTCAGATCTGTGTGGGCTGTAACCTTACAGCATGTCACTGATTTACAGATACTGTAACAGTTTATTCTAAAATCCATCTGATTTCCAGGGTCCTATGTGTGACCTGCTCTGGTCAGACCCCGATGACCGCGGTGGTTGGGGGATTTCTCCCAGAGGAGCCGGCTACACCTTCGGCCAAGACATCTCCGAGACCTTCAATCACGCAAACTGCTTGACCCTTGTGTCCAGAGCACACCAGTTGGTGATGGAGGTAACATCAAGAGCATGTCTCTCTTTATTAGAGCAGCTTTGAAAGTGCTACTTAATTTTTATATCACCCCTGATTTTCTCCCCAATGTATTTTAGTGGCCAATTAACCCCGCCCCTTTGATCAACTCTCCCTATCACTATCACTTGCAATGTCCCTGACTCTCTTGGGAGGGGGCAGAAGAGCACAGGCCTCCTCCAACAGTGATATCAAGCCCCTTTTTTTTCCTCAAACTGCTGGCGATATATCTCCGCTGTGCAGCTAGCGCGGTCAGAGGAAAGCACAGATCCCCAGTTCCTGGATTGGAACTCGCGATCCTCGGATTATAGTGGCGGCGCCTTAGTCCACTGAGCCACTCAGGGTGACTATAATAAATCTTTAAGATGAGTGGATACATATTTTAAAGAAAAGTCCCTGGGAACATGTAGATATTTTAGGATAATACTAAAATGTGGTGGATTGCTAAGCTTCCAGCTAAGTTTAAACATTTGGCTAAATTCGCTCATCAGACCAAGTCTAGATGTGGTCATAACATGCATTATTGTAGTCCTCTCTGACTAAGGTTCAGTAAGAACATGAGTCGCAGTCATTTCTCAGCAAGTTAAACAGAACAATTAACAGAGAACAGAACAAAGAGAGCAAGAAAGAAATGCATCTGCTCTCAGCACCATAACAGCCGGACTGAACTAGCTGAACTGGCTGCAAGGTTCACGTGACTACCCTGATTGGCTCTGAGTCCAGCTGTCACATATTACAAATGCCATTAAAACCTGCGTTCCCATTAATCAACACATTTGTATTTTGTTACATTTATATAAAGAAAAATCACACATTACTTGCACTGCTCATGCACAAACATTTTAGTGTATGTTGCTGTGTGTGAGTTTAGTCTACATTACAGTGCTCATAGCCTTGAGACACAGCTGTTTGGTTGGGATGAGCCATGTCAGCCTCATGTTTACTCACTAATAGGCCCATTACATTTAAGGACATTACATTATCCTTGTCCATGTCTAAAGAAATTAGTATTTTACCACAAACAAGCTGGCTTATTTTTGTATTACCCCTTACTCATGCTTTGTATACAGTCTTACGTCATGTCAACATGTGTGGTAATAAGTGGGATAGTGGTTTTTGAGGTGTCCCATTATATAAATTATTGGACTTTAACAACTCAGTGGCCACATTAAGACGTTGTTGCTGTGTTCTAATGTTATGAAACTTTTTTTAGGGCTACAACTGGTGTCACGAGAGGAATGTAGTTACCATCTTCAGCGCTCCGAATTACTGTTATCGATGTGGTAACCAGGCTGCTATTATGGAGCTTGATGACACACTCAAGTATTCATTGTGAGTACAGAGTTGAATAGTTTGTAAATGTTTATAGTGCAGTGTAAATCAGGCTCTCTTTTGCTGTAGGAGAATTTTAAATATGCATTATCATTATGCAAAGTGCCAACTAATCATTAGTGACATTATATACACACCATTGTTTCAGTCTGAGTTACTCTAAGACCTGCTCATATAAACATGCACAGGCCAGTTCTCTTCTCTCTAAAGTATCAGTCTACCTAACCTTAGGCTGAGTAAAACAAGTCTAGGTTAATATTAGCCATTCTATTTGATGAAGATGTGGACTATTCTATACATTCAGAGATACATGAATTTCTTATTTTCTACTAATCAGAAAAGTTGGGATAATATGAAAATGCAAAAAGGTGGTGTTTCTGACATTTGACTTTTATTTCATCATATACTGTATGAATCTAAGAACGTTTTCATACCTGAAAGTCCGGACCATGGTCTGAATTATGGCTCATGCATTTTTGCAAGCACACCAAAGACCTTTGTATGATACACCTACGTCCTGTCATCACTTATGTGGGGTGCATCTTCTTACACTTGATACTGATTGGTTTCTAGAAGGCCGTGCGTCTGACATTGGCATGTGCTTACCTTAATTAAGGCGGTATTGCTCTGCCGTCCTGTCATATCCTTTCTTTCTCATCACCTCAGAAAATAAGCTGCACGTTTCAGCATTTTTGTGTTTTTTCACGTTTTTCCAACCAAATTTCAATGAAACATTTTGTCTCCTCCTCGCTCCATGTGCTAGCACGGCTCATTTTTGCTGCTGTTCCACTTACTTTACTTCTGTTATTGTTGTTAAATGTTGTTGAACGCCGGCGTCAAGTTTCTGTAATTGGTCTGAAAGTCTGAACCTTTTAGAAAAGTGTTTTCACACTGCACACAAACCGGATCATGGTTCAGTAGATCCAAACCGAGACCATTTCTTTTGGTCAGACCAAATTTTGTTCCTTCGGTCCGGACCATGGTTCGTGGCCCCTTTCACACCTGTCATTTTGGTTCGAACGAAACTGAAAAGTCAGAAAGTCCAGAACAAGCAATCTGTAAGCGTTTCTCCTCAGATATTTCATGTTTTTTAGGCTCAACTTAATTTAATTGGTTAATATACATCCATCCCTGCATTTCAAGCATCCAACACATTCCAAATAAAGTTAGGATTTGGGAAATGAAGGTTTAGTAATTAAAAGTTATTAATAAATAAATAAAACTGATGTGATTTCAACAGATGATTGTAATCATGATTTTGTTACAAAAGCAAAGATACAGATGATCTCCAGTTTATCAACAAATGCGATTTGCATATTTCACCCTCTACAGTCCATAATATCATTACACAATTCAAGGAATCTAGAGGAATTTCAGTGCATAAAGGGCACAAGCATAAGCTGAACACTAATCTCTGATCCCTCTGATAGACAGCCCAGCATCAAGAGCTGTCATTTATTAATAAGTGATATAACCACATGGGTAAGAGATTACTTAAGCATTACAATACAGAGTTACATTCAGAAATGTCACTTAAAACTACTGTGTAAGAAGCCTGTTAACCATGTCCAGAAGTGGCGTTGACTTTATTGGGCTCAGAGGCATCTTGGACAGACCAACACAGTGTGATGTTGGCCTGAAATGCAGGAATTGATATATGAAATGTAATTTATCAGATAAAACTGTCCATACTGTCTCCAATGAAATAAAAGTTAAGTAAATGTAAAAAAACAGCATTCCCCCCCCCCTCCAACTTTTCTGATTTGATTCTTTTTTTTAAACCATGTGCCATCATTAGTAATGTACTAACATGTGAACCATCATTAAATGCAGTGTTTGTTTTTATTTAGTTTGCAGTTCGACCCGGCACCAAGACGAGGGGAACCGCACGTCACCCGCCGAACCCCAGACTACTTCCTGTAAAGTCTCTGTGCCTGAATCAAAAGATGAAACATTCTCCACAGCGCCACCTAGCTCATGGACTGAACAAGCAACAACCGAACGAGAACGTTCCTCTCATTGCTCTTAACATCACCGGTCCCTGAATTACTAAAGTTGTCTATGGACCAAAAATGTGCCATGAGCATAAATACTGCAGTCGAAAATGCCACAGTCAATGAAAACACCACAAAAAGACACCACAGATCCATAGAAGCATTGGAAAGCACTCTGGGGAGTGTTGTTCTTTTCACATGTACAGATAGATTATTAGGCAAGATTTTGTTTCTTTAATATGAAAACATCACGTTATGATCAGACCTACAATAATACTGTACAGGACTGTCAGATTCTTATAGTTTACATTCAAGTACAGAGCTTTCAAAATGATGGTCAAAATATTACATCACAGAGTATTTGCTTACAGTATTACTGTACGTCTTCATTCTAAGGGTTTAGGTCGTTTATTTCTCTGCATTATTTTGTTGAATTTTTTGTGCACTTTAGGCGCTTTGGCTGGACGTTGTTGATGACTTTGTGGTGAATAAAAATCTTGCCATGCGTAGAATCATCCCCAGTCAGCACCACCTTACATCTGATTCATCTCAGACTTGTTTTGAAAATGCATTGTATTGTCCTGCACTTTTTTTCTGGTACAGTCTATATCAGTATTTTTAGACTAGAGTAATGGCTACGTTTGCTTCTGTTCTCCACTAATTTGTACGAACATGCACTTACTCTCTTTTCATTGATGGAAAAAAATCTAAAGGTAGATTCCTTTTGCTACACCTGTATGAAAATGTAAACCCTGTTTTTAAGGCTGAGGATAGATAAAGCTCTTTTTCTGCCAAATGACTGCCAGACGTTACTTCTGGATGATGTTTGTGTGTTTGCATGAAAGCTCATTTCTGCCAAGTGGAAAGATTTTGTGGGAAAATGATATTATTTTAACATCTAAGGTCATATTTGTGAGAAAATACGTCTGTCCTTAAACATTTAAAACAATATCTCAAGTCAGACCAGCATTTAAACATTTAAAATCAGAATGATAAGAAACATTTTAAAATATTTTAAGTCAGAATTTTAAGAAAATACGCAAGTATTTAAATGTTTTAAATCATTTCTGAGAAGATATGTGTTGGAAAAAGTTGTCAGAATTGTAGAACATGACTATTTAAACCTCTCAAGTTAGAATAAGAAAATGAGCCCTTATTTAAACATTTTGAGTAAGAGTTGTAGAACAATAAGCCAGGATTTAAACATTTTAAATGAGAATAGTAAAAAATAAGATATTTAAGATATTTAAACAATGAAATCGACTTGAGTTGTATTAAAAAAACAGTATTTAAACTCATATTTGTGAGAAAATAAGTCTGTATGTAAGCATTTAAGTCAGGGTTGTAGAACATATGATAAAATCTCAAGTCAGACCAGCATTTAAAATTAGCATTATAGGAAAATAAGATAGTTTTTAAACATAAGTTAGAATTTTATGGGAAACAAATGCAAGTATTTAAATGTTTTAAGTCATTTATGAGAAAAAAGTAAAAAAAAAAAAAATTTTGAATTGTTGAACATGACAGTATTTAAACGTCTTAAGTTAGAATGATAAAATAAGCAACTATTTAAATTTTAAAATAAGTCAGAATTATAAGAAAATACGCCCTTATTTAAACATTTTGAGTAAGAGTTGTAGAACAATACGCCAGGATTTAAACCTTTTAAATCAGAATAGTAAAAAATAAGATATTTAAAGTATTTAAACGTTTAAGTCTGGGTTGTAGAAACCACGGCAGTCATATTTGTGAGAAAACTTGACAGTATTTAAACATTTAGAGTCAGAATTATAAGAAGCCAGGATTTAAATTGTCATTGTGAAAACAAACGCTAGAAAGAAGCTGTAGCTGATTTTAAGTCAATGAACATTTGTCAAATATCTCCTCACAGTCCTCTAGACGTCTGTTGTAAGTCTTCATACATAGCCCTGAGTCTACAAATGGGCAACAAAAGTAGTTTGGATAGTTTGTTCCAGCTTACAGGGTGTGTTGATGCTCATGCACAGGACAGGGGGAAGGAAAGGGGGCGATGTGCTGAACTCCATGCCATTGTCTCGGAGAAGTGACTAAAAAACAGGTTGAAGAATGATAGAAAAAGAAGATATTAGGTCAGGCAACAACAAAGGTTCATGTTAACATCAGTGAGATGTTTTAATGGCTTCTTATTGATGCCTGATTTTAACTGCTGTACCATTTAAGGTGGAAAGAATTAGGTAATTTCAGCTTTATTGACAGCTGAAAGCTATGAGGAGGTTGGTGTGTTCCTGTTTGACAGGTGGGTAACTTGTTTTTGCTGTTTTACAGAACCAGGTCAGTTGTTTTGCTAATGTTTGTGATAGCAACTGGTTAGCTTCTTAGCAATGACTTTGCTAACCCAAAGCCTAGCTAACTTTAGTGATATTTTGTGCTGTCAGAGTTAAGTTAATGTTAATATTGTAATTGCATTGCATTTATCTATACATTTGTGAAGGAACAGGAAGCCCTTGCTAGCGTTAGCAGTTTTGTTTTTGTTAGCATGTCCTTGAATTTGAAGGGCGGAGCTTCTGCATCTTTATTCATTTTAGTCAGAATTTTGAGGAATTTTTATATATATACACACACAGAGAGACATATATATAATGTGTGTGTGTGTGTATACTTAATTTGGACATGAAGTTGTGAGAAAATAACTTATTTTGAGATTTAAAAAACTTCCATATGATAAGTCAAAGTTGTACTGCAGTCATAAGTGAGTTAGTACAGAGTGTGTTTGTAAAAGTTTATTAACAGTAGCAAAAAAATATTTCTTTAGTTTTTCTCTCTCTGCATTGTCTAAAAATTGAGTGATTGATTAATCTACATTTTTTGTTTTAAACCACACAGAGAGTCATTACAACCTGATAAAGTCTTCTATGCACTAGATGGCGCCATTTCACTTATTGGTAAATATTTGGAACTTCAGGGGCTTGAAACAGATGTGACTCTGAAGCCTCTTTGTCAGTATTTTCATCTTAAAATATATCTTGTAATTTTTTAAAAACATATATATTTACAGAACATGTTCAAGTAGGATGTTTTATATCAAATATTCTGCAAATTCATTTTAGAAACGGGCTTTTTTGAAAGTTTTTTTCACCAAAGTATACGTATGTTTACGTTAACAGCATTTGGCAGATGCTCTTATCCAATTTTATTCCATTAAGTGAATTATCTCAGCTAGTACAGACACAATTAGTATTCGATCCCCAGACAGGTCATGATTGAAGTGCCCTTAATCAAGGCACCTAACTTCTTACTACTCCCCAGGAGCAGTTCTCACAGCCTAGTGTGTTCACTAGTGTGTGTTTCACAGTGAGGATGGGTTAAGTGTGGTCAAATTCCATTGTGTGCAGTCAGATTGGCAAAGTTGAAACTAATGTAATCTGATGTAATAATCGGTTATCATCCCGATCAGTTCTGATTATCCTGTGGTGTGAACCAGTCTTTAGACTGACTGAGCTGTATTTCCACACTGTGTGACATAAACAGTACAAAAGCATCACTCTGGTGTCTCCTGTCTTTCTTGGCCTCTGCAGCTGTGATGGTCAGCAGTGTGTGGAGGTGCTGAAGGTGAACAGAGAGGAGGATAAAAATAATCTGAGGAGGAAACGGCAGCGTAACGCAGGCAGAAGGAAAGGCCGGGAAAGGTGAGCCTAATCACAGAGCTGCGGAAGTAGCCGAGCTCCTCCACACACACCAGGAACAGATGGAGAGCAGCTGACTCAGCAGTAGAAGAGAAGAGCTGTAGAGAGACTCAGCAGATGAGCAGTGAAGAGCGATTAAAGCCCCGTGTTTTTACTGAGGGTCAGTCCTGACCTGTCAACTTCATCTTACTGTGATGTATAGTCAGTGTGATTGGATTATGTTACGTCCTCTACTGAGAAGATAAAAGACGTTTGAGGAGTGTAAGACGATCTTCCACATGGCTTAAATGACCCTGTGTGTGTGTGTATGTGTGAGGCAAAACAGAAGTGTGTTTTATATTCATTTATTAAGTCAAAATAATAATAAAAAAAAAAGTCATTGGGACTCACTTTCTCAAATCAAATCAAATCAAATCAAAATAGCTTTATTGGCATGACTGAATGACATACAGTATTGCCAAAGCATTACAATAATGACATTTATAAT